>APFE030509146.1:0-16945 GCA_000404065.3 Pinus taeda | reverse complement strand
AAATCATTAAATTTTTCATTTCTGTGATCAGATTTATATATGCTACTTCAGTGAAGGGAACTCCCGTGTGCACATAACTGTTCCTAAAGAAACCAAAGTATATCTAGTGAGATTATGATTCAGTTAATTCATCATATGTTGATCTTTAATCAGTGCATCACTACTTTATTAAACATTAAATAGTAACCATGTGTACTAATAACAGAATAAACCATCACACATAAGCAACATACATGAACACTAAGATTTAAGGTGGAAACCCAATGTGGGTGAAAAACACTTGCTGTTGTCATCTCTGTCTTCTTTTAATAATATGAAAATATGTTTACAATCTTGTACTAGTGCAGACTCATACCATTATGTAGAAACCCACCTGTATAACACTACAACCTTCTCTCATTGTCTAGCTTCTATTAGAAGGGAGTTACAACTCCCTAGCTCTTGTACTAGCTGATTTGTTTACTAATACGTAGGCGCCAGCCTACAGAAGGCTCCAACCTTCACTCATTTTCCAGCTGCTACTGGAAGGGAGCTCCAACCCCTTGGCTCTTGTACTGGTTGATATGTTTACCAGTATGTAGGTGCCTGCCTACAGAAGGATACAACCTTCTCTCTTCCTCCAAGGAACATGTTTCATAAATTTTCAGGATGGATACTCCTGGAGCACAACACCACAATTTGAAGGCCACGTTTCATCAAATTTTCATACTGGACCCATCAACAACATTGAAGCTTAAAATTAATCACCACTGCAATATAGCCATCAAATACATCTGCATCAACCAACATTCAGTTAATCTGAACAACCAGATCACTGACACTAGAACACTATGCTGAACCCAAATACCTGCATCATCATTCAGAACTAGCTGTAACCTGAAAAACCATGCATCAGAATGTATACGCTACTTGGCTGAACCCAAACTGTGTGTATACGCTACTTCCATTAATCAAACCTACATGTACCTTCAAAACTACTGCAAACATAAACTTTCGAATCAAGTCTATACCAACCAACAAGATACTGAATATCTATTGTCAACTTATAGAGCTTTACACAGGCAGTGACAGAGATCACTTCTTCTCACTTATACAATTAATCAATCAAATAACAGCCTCCTTATGCATTCAGTTTTATATTTGATCAATCAAATACCCAATCAATCTATGATATAACTAAAACCCAATCATCAATCTCTGATATAATTGAAACAATCAATCATTGAAACCTTTGAACCTCTGGCACAACTAAATCAACCATTCATTCAAACTTAATAAAATTCAACCAATCAACTAGAATAGATAGATCACTGTAACTAGTACACATATATGAACCCATAATATTGCATGAACAACCAGAACTAATTGTAAGCTCAAAAGGCATGTGTCAGAATGTATTCACTTCTTTAATGAAGAAAACATGTGTGTATACGCTACTTCCTTTTTCCCAACCTGTGTCTACCTCTAAGGATACTGAATTATAAAACCTTTGAACCACAAATTGTACCAATCAGTGACATTTTGAAGATCTATTGTCATATTACAGAGTTCTAAATAAATAGAAATAAGGATCACCCTTCTTTCTCAATCAATTAATAAACATGACACAAACTTTTTATGCATTCAGTTTTAATTTTCAAATCTAAGAAGACTTCATTGACAGATAACAGTAAAACAATAGCGCTAATCTAATAGATCAATCATCCTTGAGCATCAAGCTTTTCTTTTGCATACGACATTTGGAAGAGCCGAACCAGCATGTATACACAACTTCACCAAAGTGAACCAGCATATAGATCTGAAAATACTTACTTATAACTTCGCTGCAATTCCCGACTTCAGACATACCTAGATCATCACATATAAAGGATAAAACATGTGTTAGCAATCATATCTAGCCTATCCATTATTATATCACATAATGATAAGTCACTGTGATCTTGATCCATCATTAGATCTCATCCATCATCAAACACTTAGGTACATACTTAGTTCAGATCAAGCAAGGCATCTGAAACCCATAACATGCATATTTTCTTTTGATCTAACACTTCATAAGATATTCATTACTTTTTCTGTATTTAGCCCTTGATCTTCTCCTCCTTATATACTTAGATCCTTTGTCAATACCTTGGATCAAAACCACTTAGGACCAATACCTTGGAACAAATACCTAGGGTCAATACCATGGACCAAATACCTAGGGTCAGTACCATGTACCAAATACCTCAAACCAAAACCTTGGTTTTCCAATCATGTACACGCTTTTCTTCCTATGGGAATGTGTGTATACGTATGCGGTCTTTTTTTTTCGTGGACCAGCATGTATACGTTTTTTTGACTAAGAGGACCTGCCTATACTTCTTAAATTGCTTTTCATCAACCCTTTCTTTCACCTTCTTTATTATGATAGGAAGACCTTAGTTCCATCTTCCTGTTATTTTGTACCAATGCGCTATTACCTCTGACTAAATCTGTTACACTCTAATTTTCCATATTACTTCTGAAATGATTCCTTTGAAATGCCATGCATTTTGTCACTTCTGTAAACACAACTTCCATGCATTCTGTCACATCTGATATCTCTCCTATAGATTCATCTAGTTACGTAGATTCATTTAGTTACCATGTACAAGTGAGTTGTTCTACTACAAGTGGGTTGCCATCAAGTACACAACATGCATTATAATTCCAACAGATGTCAAATATGAAAACCCAAACTTAGTTGTTTGAAATGCTTGTTCATTAATAGGATCCAAAGCATAAGGTATTCATGATAGATCAAATGCCTTTACCAGTTGATTTAGAAAATGTTTACTTCATTATAGGACTTTCCCAAAAAGGGGATGCGGTTGATCTAAAAGATGGGGCCCGAGGAGGCCTAAATGTCTCTGATTACATAGATATATACTACACACCAGGGAAATACAAGGTTGGATCTCAAATTATGATCAAGGATGTTAAAAGCTTCCCAATCAAGATCATTCTCTTTACCATTGTCAGAGTGGTAGGCTCGGAAACTCTACACTAGGCCTCTCAACCTGCCATATTCTTAGCGGTAGAGTGCCTTCATCTGAAAGTCTTTGATTGGTGTATAGGGATCTTGATCTGTATGAAGAAGAAACT
Source organism: Pinus taeda (assembly GCA_000404065.3). Lineage (NCBI taxonomy): Eukaryota > Viridiplantae > Streptophyta > Pinopsida > Pinales > Pinaceae > Pinus > Pinus taeda. Next base: position 13,819 of record APFE030509146.1, on the reverse strand, counting down.
ATCTTCACTAAGAAGAGGGAAAAAAATAATTTCATCTATGGTAGCATACTTTTTTCCTTTTTCTTTGAGAGAGTACTAGCACTCCAACCTAGAGTATCTACTACCATTAGCAGTCCTAGAGATTTGATGATGGCCAAATGGGAAGACCTAATCAGTCAACTAGGCACTGATGAATTCACCCGAGAAGCATTTGATGATGAGTTATTCCTTTATGGGAGGAACAAATCATAGATATAGATGACTACCACTATCCAGACAAAGACTACCGAGAGGACCCGAATTTAGCCTTACCTAAGGGCATTGCATGGGGCAGGATGGGTAAATTTTTTTAGATTTTTATGTTATTTTATTTTTCAATATTTTCAATATGATCTTAAGAAGTTAAAAATCTTTTTTCATGAAACAAAAATCTTACAAGATTATTTGATCATGATGAAAATGTTAGAGTAGTGAGACCTAAGGGTCTACCTAAGCATAGGCATCATGACAGAGACACATAGAAAGAAGCAGTTGAGACTGAGAGAGTCCTACATATAATTCAAAGGAACCTGGAGAGTTTGACTCACTGGGTTCCCATGGTAGCCATACATGATCTCCTTGAGGCGGTTTAGACGCAAGTGGTAGGAGTACCACAAGAGTGGGTGCGACTCTTCTGTTATTCTCATCCAAGACAGGGCCCACAATCATATATTTTAGATGACTAATCCTCTATGGACATGATTAGGCTTAGGCCCAAATATTGTAGGATATTTTTCTGCACTTTGTAATATTCTGAATATTATTCCTATCTATATACATAAGATTTATTGATATTTTGATCATATATACAAATGATTTTATGGTATTTTTTATTATAAGGTGATGAATCATTAATGTGTCAATCTAATGCTTGATTAGCTATAGACTTAGTAAATGAATTTTCTGATCATGGAATATGAATAAAAGTAATGAAATTAAAGGATCTTGATAATAATCTCACTCTCAAAAATTGGCAATGTAATAAAGGATCTCTCACACGATATATGTTATTTAATTGAGACACCACGAGTTGTGAATCCAAAAAAAACCACTAATGATTTAATACCAAAATATATTGCTTTAGATAGTAAATTAATGGAAGCACAATATTCAAACATATTGTTGGATGCATGACTGATACATATGCCTCTTGAGACTAACAACTGACCAGATGCATAATATACTACCCAAGCGGTAGAAGCTAAGTTTCGAGTATGTCTACAAGCACCATTGATGAATCCTAGATACACCAGATCACCCATTGACACCTACCAAAGCAGACCAAAATACCACCATTACCACAAGACCCGTAAACAAAATAAAAAACTATGTACAATATGTTAGTGTTAGTGTCTTCACACTTCCATTAGTGATCAAATTGCTCCTTTGCACACATATTAGGCGTCTCATTCGATCAGCTGCATTGCATTAGGTCATGGATCAACTGGTGGTAGTGGTTTCATTTCAGTTTCCCTCATGTCATATAACTGCTAGCCCATTCAAAACCTCTTTTTAGTCAATTCAGTTCATTTCATTCAGTTTTAGGGTTTAGTTTCACTAGGTCTTAGGGTTTGTCATCATGGTCATCGAAAATTGAATAAAAAGGTCAGCAGGCACATGAGGAGGATAAATAGGTTCATAAAATCATAAATCTACCTTTGATATGCTCAATAAATATTTTTTATAAAAGTTTTTCCATTTTTTGTAAGAGATTTCATGTAATTTAAGTGTTTCTATATGTAACAAGCTCAGCAGCTATTCCTGGTCACCTTGCCAACTCCTGCCACTACAACAAACAAAAACACCAAGACATCAGTCCATCAAAGTGCCAAGAAAAAGTCAAACTTCAAATTGAAAAACAGGGTTTTTGAAAAAGTGACTAAGACTTTATAAAAGTGGGGTTGCAATGAAGAAAAATTGAAGTGCATCATATATAAAGCAAATTCATGCTAGCTACTCATTTCATTGTGCAAAAACTCAACTGCAGAGACAAAATCACGTTTTGAAGGGACATTGAACAAAAGAGGAAGAAAACCCATAATTTGCAGCAAATTTGCGTGGCACTACGCATGAGACCAGCACTACGCATGAGACAAATTTTCTTTGTATAAAATTAAACAGACGCTGCACATCAGGCAGGCACTGCACATTGGGCCCAGTGTGTTGCACATTAGCTAGGGAGGCTCCAAACTCACTCAAATTCACACCAAATTCTCTCAAATGCTACATTTACCCCCTACAAGTAAGTGTGTATCTATCCTAAGCTGAAATAAGTCTTTTCCATGTTTTGTTCATGAGTTTTGCTTCCTAAAACAAAACCCTAGCTTGCCTTCATACTTTTTCACCTCATTGCAAAACCAACATCCTTTGTCCCTTTTCCCAAACTTCATTGCACCAAAACTACCCATTGATTCCATTTTCCCTTTCCCTATTCCCCTAAGAAACTAATCCCCTTTATTAAACCCTAAGTCCCTCATAAGTCAAAAACCTAGTTTCCCAAATCTTTCCCTTCATTCCCCTACTTCACTTCATTACTATTGTTCCATTTGCAAAATATCTTCATACTCATCTTCTTTGTCCCCACCCATTATCATTGTTCACCATATCATCATCACATTACATCATTAAGACAAGCATGGAAAGAAGCAATGAATCAGATTTTGAAGAGGACACACTTAGTGATAGCTCAAGGGAAATAAATGTGCAGACTAGGAAGCCTCACAAAGGTCGAAAAATCATTAGGGAGGAACCTATCAGCATGAGTGAACTCCTTGCCTACCCACTAGCCACCACATGTTTCAGATATTAGTCCTGTTTTGAGTTTTGTGAAATGGTTGAGAGGGTCAAATATCACCATGAGTTAGCAAGGCAGATTGTGGTAAACATGGATAACAATATGGTGCATCTTGTTAGGGTCAACTTCACTCTTTCACCAACTATCATTGCAGAGGCCGCAAGAATTCTGGATGTAGGCGAAAAGAGGAATAAAAGGAAAAATATCAGTAAGTAGCATTATGAGCCTTATATAAAGGCCAAATACCATGGTAAACTCAGTAGCGTGTTTCCTTTTAAATTCTTAGAAGACTGGTATGTTCGACTCATGAAACTTATCATCAAATACTTTACATGTGAGGGTAGGTTCTCCAGACTTTATGCCTACCACATCAGATTGCTTATACACTTCACCAGGGTTAGAATGATGAGCATCCCTTATTTCATATGCAAAAATGTAGAGAGGATGATAGTGATTGCAAAAAGAAAACCATATCCACAGCAGCTCAATAATATTTATCGTTTTTCTATTATCAAAATTTTTGTTTTGCACGAGCTCACTCAGTTGCGAGTGCCATGGGAAACTTTCATTGCCCATGAGTGCTTCAAGGGGCCTCAAATATTTTCAAATCCTCAAGAGGAAGGTGAACCTTTCAGGCAACAAAAGGAGCCTGAAAGTAAAACAGAGGAGGTTCCTATTCCTGTGTTTGTCACCTATGAGAGAGGCACTAGGATGCTCTTTGCAGCTACCAAGTGAGTATTATCTCCACCAGGGGAGGAAGGGGTCTCGTTTTCTTCACCGGACCACATGCAAATGTTATCTTCACCGGGGGTGAAAGGGGATTTTCCTTCTTCTCCAGCTATAGAGGTTGACGAGCAATCAAAGGGTAGAGATAAAGGAAAGAAAAATATGCATGAGGAGGGCCCTACTAAAGGGCAAGACAGGGATTTTGTTTTGATTGAGGAGGATTTCACTGATTTGGGCTCTCAAAGCTCAAGACTCAAGGACATGATTATCAAAGAGAAGGAGGTTGAAATACAAGCCTTATCACTTAACCTTGAGAGGGCCAAATGGATCATCAACTTTCTTGAGCAGGAAAACAAGAAACTGACAGATAAGCAAGCTATTATGGAGCTACAAACGATTAGAAAAAATACGCAAGAGGCAAAGAAAATAAAGATCAAGATGACCTCCCTTAAGCAAGAAATTGAGGATGACCGGGAATTATGGTTGGAGAGGGTGAACATTCACCTTTAGAAGATGCTTGAGAAAGCCAACAAAGAGAAGAAAATGTTGTGCCATATGGCCTATCACTACCTAACCCGGAACAAGATTTGCAAAACAAGGGTAAAAAGGCTAAAATCTAAGTTAAGGAGAGCCTTGAGGTCCAACAAAGAACATTATAAACTCAAAATTTTGGCTGAAGCTTCATTATCTTAGCAAATCACTTAATGAGGTTGCCTCTTGCCAAATTTGAGGAAATTTTGGGAACTTTTTGTCATTTTGCAATTTTGTAAATAAAAACATAGGAAGCGATGCGCATTGAATTGACTCACTCTTTTTCCAATTGGCTTGTGGTTTTGGATTTAGAATGAAAATACAGTGAAACCCAGAAAGTTTCATAAATTTTGGAGAAGATCTGGGTCATTTAAAGGGCAAAAAACACCTAAAAAATGCCCTCTCTGCCACTTTTTGGACCCACAGGAAGTAGTATTGGGAAAAATGATTTGTGAAGGGGAAAATCAACTCTAAATTAGAAAATTAAAAGTGTTCCAGAAACCAGACAGGTAGATCTTTCCAACACGCTATCTTGGACCTGATTTGGTGAAGTGCAAGGCCTCCAAAAGTAGTCATGAAGCGGTGCTGCGCATCAGGCAAATTTTTGCCAATTTTGCCTAAAACTCAAAATTTCGCCCCAGTTTCTTCAATGATTGACTTTTCTTCCTTTCTTGGTAAATGTATGCGTGGTAAATGATGTGTTTGATGTAAATGTTGATGAAAATCACCTTATAGGGTAGATACATCAAGTTCCAAGTGGTTTTGAACTATAATTAATTGGTTTCCTAAGCTTTAGAGGCAAGTTGTTCCACTGCCTATATTCCTGTTCTTAGTTTAGATATGGTTGAAACCAGCCCTTTTCTCATGGATTCAACCTTGATAGCTAGCATGAGTGGTTTCCTTGCCTATATTATGTAATTTCTTAGTCATTTGTAAAGGTTGGACTTTGGTAGTGTTAGATGATCCAAAAATACAATTTTATCATAGGTTATAAAATTAGAATAAAATAATTATTAATTTAAGATATTAAATTAATAATTATTATTCTAGAATGTTTAATTATTTAATGGAGACTTTAGAATTAGCATATTGTTGTAACTAGATATGACTTTCCAAATGTGTCGTATCTTAGGCTCTATTTTAGGAGATTAGTTAGCTAGTTGGTTTGAATAGCATTTATTGTAAATGGACACTTGTTATTTAATAAGTGATCCATAATTAGAGGTAGTTAGGACATGGATCTTATAAATAGCTCATTGCAAGAGTGTTTGGTTGTTCGGGTGTAAACTCTTGCAAAATCAAATTATGTAATTGTTTTTTCTGATTAATAAAATTATGTGTCTGAGGACACTTCTCCCATTATTGTGGTATCAGAGCTCCAATAATGTTGCAGTGGATGTGAAGAGGAGATTCCAACTCTACAAGTTTGTGCAAAACTCCATTGAATTTCTCAAAAAATGATTGGTATGAAATGTGTCAAAATTTTGTTAAAAAGGGAAGAAATTTTATTGTTTTATTGATTTTAGATTTTTAAATCTGAAAATCATTTTTTTTTTAATTATTATCAAAATCGTCGTGTCTTGAATTTCTATTATTTTCTCGGCTTCAACTTCTGCCAAATTTCTTCGAAGTATTTTTTCATTTTTCCAACCTCAACAATTCCTACACAAGCAACTTCCAGCTTCTCTGCAAATTCAAGTACCCTTGCATTTCTGTCCAGTTTTTGCCCTGTGTGCAAGCCCACGTGTCCATGCAAAAATAGAAGCAATGTTGTTCATGCTAGTTTCACCTCCCTTTTGATGTATGTGATAATGCCAAGTCACGGTGCCATGTGCTGCCTCTGCCTCTCTTTCTCAAGGCACTCAAGTTCCTCGCACCGTTTCTTTTCCCTCCCTTGACATTTTATTTGTGCTCTCTCTGTGGCCTTTATAGCTTCTCGCTCAGCTTTCAAATCAGGTTTCAACTCAACTTGTGTTTTGTTCAAGCGATTCACAATTTCATTTGCTCTTGGGTTATCTGGGCAGCCTTTGACTTGTTTTCCTAGCTTTGATTTCTACCCAATGTCGGAGCTTCTTCTAGGTAGTTGAAGGCATGCAACAACAGAATTTAAGGAACTTCTCGGCTTCGAACCAGGCAACAAGTCGAGCCAGCTAGGTGGAAGATACTATTTGTTCTTCTCCACTTTTGAGGAGCTTATGGCTAGCCCCATTTGATTTCTAGGTCTCTTAGCTAGCGGGAAAACCCCAGCTTGATTGGTGAAGAAAACTGCTCCAGCCACTATACAGAATTTGTAGTTTACAGGTCACAGTGTTTTTTGTTGTACCCCATGGCTCAGCAAGGACCGAGCTTTCTTGAACTTCCACATTGTCTCAAGTAAACGAGGAAATTTCATGTAAGTTCCAACTTATGCAGTGTTCAAACAAGCTTGGGGTTATGGAAGCCCAACTGCCCACAAGATACAATCAACCAGCCTGAATCAAAGACATTTTTTCTTCCCACGAATAATTTTGAGGGAACACTGGAATGGAAGTAGAGTTTTCATTACCATACTTTTTAGTCATAAAAACCACCGTCTACTCTAGCCAGCAGACAACATTAACAAGGGTAAAGAAAAATTTGATCGCTCCTCCAAAGAAATGACTCCTCCAAAACATCTTTCTTCTTGCTTTTTGATGTAATCAAATTTATTGTTTGTGGAGTAATAATGTCATTTGTAAATCTTTGGAGTAATAAGGGTCTTGTAATATTTGTAGAATAATAAGGTGATTTATTTTTCGAAGCATTCAGGAGTTTTATTTGTAATGTGTAAATTGGAGAGCTAAGGTGTGTTGGGTAATTTGTTTTTAAGAAGATTTTTTTTATTTTTCAATTGGGATCATCACATTGTAACGCAAAGTAATTTTGCTTTGGGGGGGGTAACTTTTTTTACCATATTGTGGAAAAGCACCATTGTAAAAGTCACATTTTGAAAGTTGCCTTGTAAAAATTTGAGAAATTGACTAGAGCCAAGTGCAAAGCTCAATGAATTTTCTCCTGTTTTGATGACTATTCGAGGGTCAAGGCCAAGCCCTGATAGTTCATTTTTTGCATCGTGTGTTGCCGTTGTGTTGCGCATCTTGAGTTTTTTGGAGCTTGATTCGTGGTGTGAAGTCTTAACACTACAATGTCTAAGTTGATTAATTTGTTTTCTGATTCCGACAAACTTGAAGGCACAAAATCTTATAAAACATGGCATCGTCTCATCGAAAGCACTCTCATTTACAATGAATTATGGTAGGGTATATGTGATGGAGATGTTAAGCCGAATAAACCCACAGATGCAACTGCACTAGCAAAATGGGAAATCAAGAATGCTAAAGCCTTAGCTCTTATTAAATCTTCTGTGAATGATGAAATGTATGTCCATATAGAAAATGCTATAGATGCATGGTCTGCTTTGAAAACGTTTAAAGACCTCTTTGATACTCAGCCTGAATCAAAGAAAGTTGATCTACAATTAAAATTGTTGCAACAAAAAATAACTGAAGGCGGTGATGTTCTTGAATATATCTCAAGACTTAAGAATATTAGGCAGGAAATTATTAATGCTAGTTTTCCCGCAATTGATGATAGCTTTATGGTTACAATTGTAATTGCTGGACTTCCTTCTTCCTACACGCATTTTTTGGAGACTCTACAAGTAACTAGGAAATTAGAGAAACTAAAATTTGATGAACTCTGTGAAATGTTGACTCAACATGATAAAAATTTTGGGAAGAAGAAGAAAGTTGGTGAAGATGTTTTTCTCACAGAGGCCAGCACTAGTAAATCATCAGCGGACAGTTCTTGAGGCAGAGGCAGAGGGAATCAAAATCAAGCAGCACATAATGTACAAAGTTGAGGTCGAAGCCAAAGCAGAGGAAACAACTTTAACCGAGGAAACAGTTCAGGAAGGAATAATTTTCAAGGTAGAGGAAACAACCAAGGAAGAGGCAATTTTCAAGGACAAGGAAATAATAATCAAGGTAGAGGACAATCTCAACATAGAAGTCAAAGCAGAGGCAGAGGACAATATTCAGGAAGAGGAAGAGACTTAAGTCAAATTGTGTGTCAAAGATGTAACAAAGTTGGCCATTATGCTAAATATTATCGAACTTCACTTAATAAAATTCCCAAGTTTCAGCAGCATTTAGTGCAATTTGCAAATGATCAAGATGATGATAACTCAGAATATGTTTTTACTTCCTTGCTAGCATCACAACTTTCATCCCATCTTAGAAGTGACTATGAAGATGCCTGGATGTTGGATTCTGGCACAACTCAACACATGACTTGTCGACGTGATTTTTTCTGGGATTTTCAAGATTGCCAACTTAATTCCATTTTTCTTGCTGATGATACAAAACATACTCCTAAGGGAAAAGGAGCAGTAAAAGTTTTTCTCCCTAGCATTGAAGAAAAAATGATTTCCAATGTATGGTATGTAACAACATTTAGGAAAAATACGCTCTCTTTAGTCACGATTCGACAAGCAGGACATCAGGTGATTATGGAAGATGGTTTAGTCAAGATTAATTCAGTTAAAGAAAGCTTGAAAGCTGTCATGACAGGATATGAAGATGGAAAACTGTTACGGATGAAAGGGACAGTTATTCCAAGGCATTCTGATTTTGCAGGGGCAGTAACTATGGGTATTTCACCTATAAGACTATGGCATGTAAGATATGGACATTTGAATTTTGAGAGTCTTTCTCAATTGCAGAAAAAAGGAATGGTTAAAGGACTTCCCACTTTCAAAAGGGACAATGTAAAATGTGAAGCTTGCATTTATGGCAAACAAAGTCGAGAAAGTTTTCCAACAAGTTCATGGCGTGCAAACAGGCGGCTACAACTAGTTCACAGTGATGTTTGTGAGCCACTACAAACTTCATTTGATGGTTGCAAATATTTCTTACTATTCATTGATGATTTCAGCAGAATGACTTGGGTTTACCTTTTGAAGAACAAGTCAGAAGCATTTGATAAGTTTAAAATTTTTCTCCAACTTGTTGAAAATGAAGTCAAAGAAAAGATAGGTACTCTCAGGATGGATAATTGGGGAGAATTCACTTCAAATGAATTCAAAACTTATTGCAGTGAAAATGGCATAAGACGACATTTTACTAATGTTTACACTCCACAGCAAAATGGAGTAGTCGAAAGAATGAATCGCACCTTGTTGGGAATGGCGAGATCCATGTTAACTTTCAAGAGGTTAAGTCCAACATATTGGGTAGAAGCAATTCATACAGCTGTCTACTTAGGAAATAGATCTCCAACTGCTTCTTTAGATGGAATCACACCTTATGAAGCTTGGTTTGGTTTCAAACCTAGAGTTAAACATCTTAGAGTTTTTGGATCAGTATGTTATGTCTTAGTTTCGAAAGAAAAATGAACTAAGCTTGACTCAAGAAGTTTAAAATGCACAATGATTGGCTATTCTGATGAGAAGGAAGGGTATCGTCTTTTGACCAATGGAAAATTCATTGTGAGCAGGGATGTCATTTTTGATGAAACTCGGAGTAAAAGTGTTGTAGAAATCTAAAATCTTCTTAACAAATTAGAAACTAAGGGAAGTAAAATAAATGGAAAAATGCAAATTCAACCAACTTCACCAAATTGGTATGACCTTGATTTTCCTTCCTTTGAAGATGAGTCATCCAGTCTGTCACGCGGAATGAGTTATACTTGCGGACAAATCTAACCTTCCTAGGAGTCTAAGACTCTCTAATGACAAACAAACCAAATAAGAGCTATCCTTCTCTAGATACACATCATTTTACAAGAATTCAAATGTTCTCGATCTTACCTTAGGTCCAATGCTTGTTGTAGTAGTCCAGTCTTGTTGATCCGGATGAGCTCCTCCTTCACCTTCAGACCTGCGTTCACTAACAAGGCAAACAATTACATAGCATCTGAATATTCATTATAAAACAAAATATATCTATCATACTGACCAAGGAATGTACGAAATAATTCATTAACAAATCATTGAGAAGAATGGACTTATTTGTATTAAATAATCAAAGGAACCATTACAACCTGAGCCTTGGTGTTGTGCAAGCTCCTCCCAGGGTCCAGCAAGAGATTTCCTCTACTTTGACAAGCTCACCCACTCCCACTATGGCAACAAGGAAGGATAGTGATCTCTCCTCACAAGTCAACAAATGGAAGTCCTAATTCCAGCAGCATTTACCCTATAGAATGTTCAGCTTTCAACCTCCCTCCTTTGGCCCAATGCCTGTATTTATAGTATTCTAGAGGAGGTTATTCAGTTCCAACATCAATGGGATACTCCCTCTTTTGGATGGGGTAGCTCCTCTCTTGATGGGATAAGCTCCTCTATCATAGGGGTGCATGAACCATCTGGAGGCGCTCAATACACGTCAAGAACTCTTCTAGAAGGCTCTAGAAGTGACCACAAGTAACTTTTTAAAGATGAAACTTGCGCCTTTTGACCTTTACAGGGGTACGCACCCTAGCTTTAGTATACAGAGCGTATTACTACGCAAGTCTAATGTATATGGAGTGCGTACACGCAGGAAAGGTAGAGAGAACCTGCGTACCCAGAGATAAACATGTTTTTAAGTGACTTTCTCTCTCTTTGAGGTTTTGACATGAAGAGCAGAGGTATGGGGCTTGACAAAGAGGACAATGTGGCTATTGATGAGGCCACATACTGCAAATAGTCAGGGTGACAAAATTCAGTGTAACACAGTCCATCTACATCAACAACATCAATTGGGTCTTCTAGTAGTTCATCCGCATCTCCAAGCAGTAGTAGTTCTTCTGATAGTGATTCTCCAGACTCTTCACCTAAACGACGGACATCGGTTTATATTAATCCTCTTTACAATGATGGAGACTTTACAGAAGCGCAAACAAGTGAGCACCAACTACCAAAATGGGCAGTTCAACTTTTGAAAGATGTAAAGCCTGATGAGTAGAATAAAATAGGCACTAGAAGGGCACATAGAAGTGAAAGCAATTTTGCCTTGATAGCAAATGATTTTAGTGAACCTTCCACATACAAAGAAGAAGTAAAACATAAAGAATGGCAACAAGCTATGGTTGAAGAATATCAGGCAGTAATTGATAACAACACATGGAAACTTGTTGATTGTCCAGCAAATGTTAAACCCATAGGATGCAAATGGGTTTACAGAATTAAGTATAATCAAAAGGGAGAACTTGAAAAGTATAAATCACGACTTGTCGCAAAAGGTTTTACACAGCAGGAAGGCATTGATTATGAGGAAACTTTTGCTCCTGCAGCTAAATGGAACACCATCCGATTAACACTTGCATTGGCCACTCAGAAAGGATGGAGAGTTCATCAAATGGATGTGAAAAGTGCTTTTCTCAATGGGGATTTACAGGAGGAAGTGTATATGACCCAACCGCCAAGTTTTGAAATTGAAGGAAAAGAACATAAGGTCTGTAAATTGATCAAGGCTTTATATGGATTAAAACAGGCTCCCCGAGCTTGGTATTCAAAGATGGATGAATACCTTAAGAAAGTTGGTTTTCAACGAAGTGAGTCTGATGATACTTTGTATGTGTGACAACAGGGAAAATATCTGGTAATTCTTGTTATGTATGTAGATGATTTGATCATTACTGACAACCATGATGATCATATTGCACAGGTGAAAAAGGAGTTACATGCAAGTTTTAAGATGACAGATTTGGGATTACTTCACTACTATCTTGGAGTTGAAGTCTTCCAACGTCCACATCATATTTTCATTTCTTAGAGTAAGTATGCAGTAGAGGTTCTTCAACGATTTGGTATGCAAGATTGCAAGCTGTTTTCACCCCCATGGAGCAAAACTTGAAACTTTCAAAATTTGAAGGGGGGGAAAAGGTGGGTAGTACAACTTACAGACAGTTGATTGGTAGCTTGATTTATTTGACAAATACTCATCCTCATCTATCTTATGTAGTGATTATTCTTTCACGTTTTATGGAGGAACCATGAGACAACCACTGGAATGCAGCCAAAAGAGTTCTTCGATATATCCAAGGAAAAAAAGATTTTGGTCTTCTTTACACAAAGACTAAAAATTTTGTACTTGGTGGATATTCCTATGCTGACTTTGCTAGGAGTATTGATGATCAAGCATCAACATCAGGTTATTTAATGAATATGGGTTCAGCAGTAGTATCTTGGAGTTGTAAGAAACAAGCTACAGTGACCACTTCTTTAGCAGAAGTAGAGTATATTTCAGCATGGGAAGCAGCATGTGAAATTGTTTGGTTGTGCAGAATTTTGCAGGACTTGGGCATTTCTCAGACAGAAGCTACATCATTGTTCATTGACAGCCAGTCAGCCATCAAACTTGCCAAGAATCAAGTTTTTCATTCAAAGACAAAGCATGTGGACACCAAGTATCATCATATCAAATCTCTCATTGCCAAAGATGTCCTCAAGCCAGTTTATTGTCCTTCCGAAGATCAGATCTCCGACATTTTTACGAAACCACTTGGCAGAATAAAATTTACTAAGTTCAGGGATGAACTTGGTATCTGTTGTAATGTATCTTTGGATCATAGAGGGGAATGTTAGATGATCCAAAAATAAATTATTATCATAGGTTAAAAAATTGAAATAAAATAATTATTAATTTAAGAAATTAAATTAATAATTATTATTCTAGAATGTTTAACTATTTAATGGAGACAATTAGAATTAGTATATTGTTGTAACAAAATATGACTCTCCAAATGTGTCGTATCTTAGGCTCTATTTTAGAAGATTAGTTAGCTAGTTAGTTTGAATAGCATTTATTGTAAATGGACACTTGCTATTTAATAAGTGATCCATAATTAGAGGTAGTTAGGACATGGAGCTTATAAATAGCTCATTGTAAGAGTGTTTGGTTGTTCGGGTGTAAACTCTTGCAAAATCAAATTATGTAATTGTTTTTTCTAATTAATAAAATTATGTGTCTGAGGAAACTTCTTCCATTAAGGTGTTCGGGGTGGAATGGATGTTCATGTTTTCCAATAGAGTGTTTTGCAACTTGCTGCTCATGGATTTACTCTTATCTGCTACTATCTTCCCAGACTTGATTTTTGTTTATTTCTTTGAGGCGGTAGGTGGCTTAGCCTTCTTTATCAGCAGTCTCACCTTCTCTTGCATTTTCCCAAGTATAGGGGCAGCCCCTTTACTCCTAAAATTGTAACATTAATTTTTCTTTTGGGGCTGCTTCTTAGTGTTCATCTTCGAGATTACTTGTGAGCACTGATATGCATTCACCACATGCCCAGAACTTGGTGTTTCATCAGGTGCAACCTCTTCATCGTCGTCAGTGTCTCCCAGCTGCTCCTGCATATCGCCTTATGCATTGAGCGTATGATTGCAGACAGAGCTAACGACTTGATTCCAATCTAAACAAGAGTTCTCGAGGTGATACTCTTCATGGAAGGAAGAGAACTTAGGATATATGCACTAATCGAGTTGGAACACAAGCTTCTGTGGAATTTTTGAAGCAAACCAATTATTGCTTGATGAGTGGGTTGATGAATTGTTTGCCTGTCTCTGTCTAGGTGGATGGCTACTTGCAAATGTGTCTGTTTTCAATTGCTTGAGCTCAGACACTTCTGTGGTCAAGTTCTTGACAAGGCAAGTGAGGGTCTCAATATTGGTTGCTTCCTTGTCTCTACCTTTTCTCATCGTTTCTTGGGGCTTCCTTCTCACATCCTTGGAGTCCTTTGTTGATTCGTCAT
>APFE030509142.1:0-10376 GCA_000404065.3 Pinus taeda | reverse complement strand
AAAAACATGTGTATTCTGCATCACCACTTTTGAAAATCGGGTCATTTTTTTTCTATCTCTACGAAACGGGTAACATTATCAGTTCCCGTTTCAAAGTTTAAATTGTTTTTGGTTGCCATCTCCAAAGCTTGCAGCTAGTGTGAGACTCGGAACATACGGAAATGATGTTGTAGCTTTTCGGTGTTAAGGTCTTGTGCTTTTTTCTGATATAATGGTGCTAAATATAAATAGGGCTTGCAGTCTAACCATTTCTTGCTAAACCCAGAAGCAAATGTGGACTATTCCCAAAATATGAATACAAAAAATGTGAGTCTGACATGCTCTGCAAAGGGTTGATCCTAAAAGGCCAAATCGTCCAACAAGAAGTTGAACAACCAAAACCTCTAACCTTGGTGCTAAAAATTAGATATTATTCACCAAGAAACCAGAACCAAGCTGTCTCTAAAATCAGCGAGGACAAAATTTCTACAAAAACCAGTACCAAATGTGGAAAATGCAGTTAAAGCACTCACCTCATGTGTATATTTCTTAATAGGAATTGTAAATGCTCTTCTGAGGCCAAGATCTGCTATTTTTACTACACCTCTTCGCTTATCCACCAGGAGATTGTGAGGCTTCAGGTCCCTGCCATATGATAGGTTGCCTTTCAATTTTGGAGCGTGAACAGAGAATGTTTTAATGACATCCTATTCCTCCTTGGATATCCTTTGCATTTATGGGAATTTTCTTGTGTAACCAAATTCCTCCATGATAGGTTTGCAATAGTAACAACCTTACACTCTTTATCATCATCAAAGAGTTTCCAAAACATGGGATAGGCAAGAGGATGGTAATATTGGATTTGAATAAGCGATTGAATGACATGAAAATGTTGGTCTTCACATCCTTCAATTTAAGTGCTTCGGATTTTGAGTTTAGATGTGCCCAAAGAGATTATTTTATGTTCGAACTCATGTAATTTGACAAATCTGGCCCTATTGACTTATCTTTTATTGTTTCAACTGCCTTTCGAGCTTCTGTAACATTCCATATAATTTATTAGTGCTTGCAGTAGCTTGGGTTAGGTTCCTAAAGACTATCTTCCATGTCTGCCTATGCCATTCAATTTTGTCTATCACATGCATTTTGTTCGTTTCCTTGGAACAATTCTTAGCTCAATTATTTTAGAACTATATATGACTACATATTTGATTATATTAAAATCAGATTTGTTGGATTTATTTACTTATTTATGGTTGAGAATTTATTTGCAGCTCTGTGTCTTATTATCTCAGGTTTCGGGTTTTATTCAGCAAATTTAAATAATAATTACTTCAAAAATGAAGAAAATGACTTCAAAGAGTCCACTAGTTCCAATTGTAACTCTTTATGATCTTTGTGGAGTACATATGTTGTGTAGGCTTTAAGTTTGGTTCAGTTTTGGTTTTGAGCTATTGTTGTGTATTAACTTCTTTTTGTATTCAATAGAATATGGATGTGTTTGAGAGTTAAGATATTTTACAGAAGTATGTGCTTGTAGGTAAGCTTACTTAGATCTAGGTTATTCTTTCAAAGTTTAAAAACTGCTTACAGTGGCCTGCTTTCTATGACCCTTGTTGACTGCAATGAATAATTAGATCTGAAGCATATTGCTACTATGAGTTAATAAATACCATAAGACAATAATAATAAGCCCAAGATCATTGCACATTGACCATAAGAGGCTAATAAAGTCATATGTTTCTATGTTGGTGACTTTCCAAGTGTTTTTCTAAGGTCTGGTATATGTTTTCTGATATCTGAAATATGCTTTTCGAGATCTGGTGTACTCATTTCAGTAAGAAGAAATCAATTTGCTAAGGTTTAATATCCATACGAAATCACTTATCAGTCTTGGGAGCATCATTTTGAAGCTAATGGTGAAGTATTAAGTGATTTATTTTGTGAAATATTGTTCATCTTTGCAGTGGAAAAAGATGCCCCAAGACCTAATATGAATTGACATAACAATTTCAAAAGGGGAATAAGTATCTAAGTTATCCTTGTAGCATATTTTGTGGACTGATATCATCTCTCTTAAATATTTTAGAGGTTGGTGTATTTTTCGAGCCATTGGTTTCAAGTCTAGCTATTATGTTTGCATCCATTGGGTGGCAGACTTCATTGGTTTCTCTTTTTGTCTTTCTTATTTGAGCGTTGCATGTTTGCATCTCATCTCATTGCAAAACATTACATTGACATTCTGATTTGTATTTTTCATATAACACAACATGTTCTAGCTACTCTTCAGGAATATTAACTCTTGCATAATATATCATTCCTATACTTATCATCGTTCCAAAATTGTTGCATTATTAAAGTATAGAAGGAATCTTATAGAAGTCAGATCTAAAATTAACATAAAGGTGACTTTTGTGCATGGCTTTTAGTTTCTAAATTAGCTACCTTTAGTTGAGGGTTGCTAACATTTACTTTTCCTTCCACACCATCGTCTTGGAGATAGGCTTGTGGATGTGAATGAACTTAGTAAGCATGTCGATTAATGATTTTGAGATTGTGTGGATGTGGATGATTGCTTAAGCTTTCCTCATCATTTGAAAAAATTGATAGATCCCAAGCAGTTCAGTAGGTATTTGTCCTCTTTAATCTGTCTTTTGTCGGGGCAGAGGCCAAATTATAGTAAGGGACCTAGCAGGATATGATACATGGAACCTAACTAGATGGTTTCTTCTTGTTGATGATTACTTCCTCATCATCTAAAAGAACTGCTAGATCCAAAGCATTTCAGGCATCGTCCTACTCTCAAGCATTGTCACCCCTAGCTTCCTTTTTAGTTTCCCTTCATGTTGTTGCAATGGACCATGCCACTATACAGGTGTCTGAAGGATCACATTGACATATCCTCCCTCTCATTCTCTTAGCTCTAGATGTTGTAGGTAAGCTTACTTAGATCTAGGTTATTCTTTCAAAGTTGAAAAACTGCTTATAGTGGCCTGCTTTCTATGATCCTTGTTGACTGCAATGAATAATTAGATCTGAAGAATATTGCTACTGTGACTTAATAAATACCATAAGACAATAATAATAAGCCCAAGACCATTGCACATTGACCATAAGAGGCTAATAAAGTCATATGTTTTTCTGTTGGTGACTTTCCAAGTGTTTTTCTAAGGTCTGGTATATGTTTTCTGATATCTGAAATATGCTTTTCGAGATCTGGTGTACTTGTTTCAGTAAGAAGAAATCAATTTGCTAAGGTTTAATATTCATAAGAAATCACTTATCAGTCTTGGGAGCATCATTTTGAAGCTAATGGTGAAGTATTAAGTGATTTATTTTGTGAAATATTATTCATCTTTGCAGTGGAAAAAGATGCCCCAAGACATAATATGAATTGACATAACAATTTCAAAAGGTGAATAAGTATCTAAGTTATCATTGTAGCATCTTTTGTGGACTGATATCATTTGTGCTTAGCTCGCAAATAAAACTGCTTTACAACCAACCAAGCTGCTGTTGGCTTTTCAATGTAGTGAATGCATAGAACCATAATTTTGTTAGCGTTTCAAAGCAATAAAACAACCTAGGTTGTAAACCAGAATGTTTATGTGACAAGAAAAAGACACAATCCATCCAAAATCCACATCATAATGTGGTTAAAACCAAAAACATATGACACCCCTATTCTTTATGGCCCTGAGAATCTTGAGTGCCAAAACTCCCTGAGTTACCTTCTTCAGCTAGGTAGGTTGGCCTACCTGTCAAGGGTTGATTAGGAAATGGTTGATTGCTGCCATATGATTGACTCCAATTTGTAGCTTCCAACCATGGAGGTATTGAGTACCCATACCTCACATTTGCACTACTGATCCCTGCATTAACTGGAGGTGTGTAATGAGCATACATAGAATTGGCACCAACTCTGGTAGGAATAAGGCATGTGGGTAAACCCTCAGTTTGATAGTGAGGCACTTGAATGTTTATGAGATCTTGGAATAATGGTGTATTATCTGCAATGGAGTCCAATGAGTTTGAAATAATCCTGGTTTCATTAGCTATTCTTGTATCATTGTTAACCATATTGATCATCCCTTGTTCCTTTTCAAGCATTTGTTGTGCCTTTCATTTTTCCTTTTCCTGTCTTGCCATTTGCTTTTGTTGGTCCTTAACTTGCCTTGCTTTATCTCTTTCAATCTTTTCATCTGCTCGACATTGTGCTACAACAATCCTTGCTGCCTTCTTCTCCTTGACTAGATCCTTCTTTTTCTGTTTTAATTCTTGCATTTCAAATTTCTTTTTTTCAGACTCAACTAACAGGTTTATATAGTCCTTTGAGGTGAGTAATTGTGAGCTTCGGCCCAGACGAAGACTACCTGGTGCACCTTGTTTTTTTTTCATTGATACTCTCTGTACTGGTAGCTTTAGGAACTGCCCAAGTGTCTTCTCCACCCCTCCTACCTGCATGTCATTGCTTGGTACTTCCCTTTCAGTATCTGTTGGAACTGATTGAGCTATATCATTATCTTCATTTGATGCCTCATTATGTCCTTCATCTTCTTCCATTGATCTATTGTCCACAAAAAATGAACAATTTCACTGTTTAATTCTGCTGGTTGTGAGGGCATGTTCATGCTTTCTTCGTTGGTTGCTGAGACACTATGTGCATTCATATTGATCATTTCTTCCGCTAGCCATGAAGGTGGGGTTACTTTGCTTGGCAATGTCAATTGGTCATTGTCAACTGCATGTTCAACAATATCATTAACAATATCAACAACAGGAATTTCATGTTCTTGAGTTGGTGGAACGATCCCCATGTTACTGCGAATTTGTTCATTGTTATATTGTGTTTCACATACTGTTTCATCATCTTCAGCATATAAGTGTCCTTGAGACAAGGAAATCATATTACCAGCTGCAACAACATCATCTTGGTCATCTACTTCTTGCACTTCAACACCTGTTTGGGCATTCCCTTCTTCCTGACCATCCACATGAAACGCTTGGCAACAACTAGTATCATGCATAAGAGCATCATAGTTCAGTGGCCAGATTCCTGTCCTCCTAAACCCAACCTTGATATTTGATGCTGTCAAAGCCCTTTTAAAAGCTTTACTTGCAATCTCTGCTAGCTCAAACCTTTTCACCTCAACCCCTGGATTCTTTGCCATCCATGTAGCACGCTCCGACCTGAAATAGTTCTTGAAAGGGCCAAACACACTAACATCAAGGGGTTGCAGTCTATGAGTGGTAAGAGCTGGCAAATGTCAACAGTTTGATGCCTAAATTGTTTGCTTCCTCAATTGTTTGTACAACCATGTGGCTCCCATGGCCATCTAATATCAAAATCTGTCTGTTATTAGGCGGGATGCCACCTGGTACCGATGCAGCAAAGTGAAAAAGCCTACTTAGAAACAGTTCTTTAGTCATCCATGCATGCGGATGTGCAGCCATGCATGCACCTAGTTCACAGTTCTATATATAGTTTTTCAATTGATTTTTACCTTTGAATAGATAAAATCCTGGGATTGAAGTACCAATTGCATTGACACAACATAAAATAGTTATCCACTCCCTGCTCTTGGGAAAAATCTTTGGCACATTTCGACTCCTTCTCTTGGCAATTACCCGCATGTCACAATTCCTCCCTGCCTTTAAACCTGTTTCATCACAGTTCCATATATGGTCTACTCCATAAGAATGTTTATCGTAAGCACTAGAAAGTGTGTCATAGAACTTTTGCACAACTACAGGGCGCAAATTTAATGTTCTGTCTCTGTCAAGGCCCTCAACAGTACGCAATACAAGTTCTGGATGCCTTTTCTTAAACCCAAACCAACATGATTTACCAGGAAACCCATCTTTGAATGGGTTTGGCCTCCCTTAACAGATTTGAGCAACTGTTGATTTGAGTTGTATCAAATCTAGCCCATGTCCTAGTTGGGCCATCTCTTTACATCACTCAACCACCTCGTCCTCCTCCTCCTCAGTCATACTGTAAGAGGCCCTCTACATTTTGTAAGAGTTAGTCCATTTATCCAATAATGTATTGATGACGGAGGAATACCATGTTTTTTTGCAGATGCACGAACTAAGTATCCATGAAACTCTATGTCGTCAATTGCAACTAACATTTTTTCTTTTGTCCATCCTCTTATAGCACTGATCTTTTTAGTTGAGTTTGCCCCTTGGACTATTGTTGATGGTGGTTTTGTGGCTGATGGTGTGTTAACATCAACTGCTGTCACATGGTCATCCTCAACAATGTTCCCTGGTGCATTGTTGGCATTGACATCTGCTAGCCTGTCATCGTCAGACGATGTGCATCGCAGCTGCGCACCCCTTGTCACTCTCCTGCCACTTCTCCTTGTACGAGCATAGTAACTTCCTTTTGCCATAGATGCAACAACCTGTAAAATTATTGCATGCATTTAGACATTAGAATATTTGTAAATTATGCTTTATTACTTATGCAAAAATACTTTTCCTTTATTACAGGAAATTATCAATATGTATGTTACAAGAAATCGAATTGCATTACTTTGTAGTCTCTCAATTGCCTGCCTGTTCATCAGTTTAGCAACTTTAATATGGATTCAAGTAGGATTCTATGATAGTTGTTTCAAATATCATTTTCCATTGTTTTTGCTGTTTGGCATTGCCAAAAATGTCTCAGTACTGCAACTTCTCTGTAGAGGTGGGGGAGACCCGAATGATATTGGAACACTTGGGGATGGCTTGATACTCTGTCTATCCCATTAAGGGTTTAGTGGTGAAGTGGGATTTTGTTTTTGTAATGGAGATGAAATTGTTTTGTGTTTTTGATGTTGTTTCTTGTTGATGTGGCTTAGATTCATTTGAAATGCTGTTTTTTGCATGTATTAATAGCCTTACAATGGATCGGGGGTTTTGATACATAGACTAAGTGTTTTTGCTTTAAACCCTTGTAAATCTATCTGTGCCAGATTCCTTGAAGAGTCCACTAGTTCCAATTGTAACTCTTTATGATCTTTGTGGAGTACATATGTTGTGTAGGCTGACAATGGCAACAAATGACCGAAAATGTAACACTTGCTTATAAATTCTTATAACCCAAACCCAAAGTGATCCAAGAAATTTTTCAATTAAGCTATTTTTCCATGTATTCATCTGTTTTCATAATGAGAGTAAATGTTTCACTTTCATAGGGCAGTGTCAAAATTTTGCAAATTTCATTCCAAGTAAATCCATAGTTCATCAATTTAGCAACTTTTATATGGAATCAAGTAGGATTCTATGATAGTTGTTTCAAATATCATTTTCCATTTACTTTCAACAGCTTTATACAGCTAAACCAATGAGGTATGTAAACATGTATGAATTATGTCATTCTCCTTATACCTATTAAAGATTAGGGAATACAAGTAATAAGCAGGTCTATTCAATATGTACTTACACTATAGAGTAGAGTGTAATCATTACTAATGGTTGAATCAGTGCCATAAGTAGCACCATGGAAATCAAAGTAATGAGGAAACAGAGCTTGTTACATTAGGATATCGGGATACAATGATTACAGTCTATCCATATGTATTGATTATGGAGAGAAAAGTACTCTATATCCCAATAAGAAAAAAGGTATTTATATAATAGGAATGACTAAGAGCGAGAACCCCAGGATATCATGTTGTATATTGATTAGCTTGTCACCTTTGTACCTTATCTAAGCTTATGACAAGCTATGGAATTAGAACACAGTAGTTACACATGACTCTTTCTAACCATGCTTGTTTACCTAATCACTTGCTTGTCTCATTCTCATTACACTCGGCATAAGTAATAGCACAGATATTTTATAAGTAACATCATCTAAAGGTTGACCTATCAGTACTAACCTAATAAATACATGTATAGATATGATAAAGTACGTGTATCACAGGTTGGTTATCTCCCTAATAGACTGGACTCAGCTTTAATATAGATATAACATATGTAATTATACAGAGCTTTGTTCTAGCTTACTCATAGATAAGGGTGAACTAAAACCATGCTTAGATACTAATACGAGCTTTTTAGTGTATAGAGCTTGCTAGTGATAAGATGAATGAGATCCATTGAATATGATACATACCTTTGCTCAATGTATTATGTTATATAGCTTATACAACTTAGCTTCATACTAGATCACGTATTGAGTAAGATACACGATTTTCATCAATTCCAGTACTCTGACTATAATCATACTAGTATACCTGTTCTAACTTATAAGTAATTTGTATAGGTATATCCCTAATTAACACTATCATAACATGTAAGAAACATAGACCCTTAGTAATACATGTTCCTTATCACTAGTCTCAAGCTTCATTAGTATCACTAAACACTTACTCAGCTTAGGCTATGATCAGAGCTTCTATCGTTTCATCATAGTTCATAAGGTAAGCATATCCATATTCAACATACAAAAAACAACACATTTTAAGCATAAGATGTAATCAGAGCTATGACCAAGTTGGTTGATTAGATGGATACGACTGTATTCAATAGGTTCAATTCCTATAATCTAAACAAGCTGTGACTACAGTACTAACACGACATACGTAACCTCTGTGATATGTAAGTTGTAATCACTATGAAGCTGATGATCGAATAAGTGTTGCCATAATAAGCTAGAACACATACATGAAATCTGTTTAAAAAAGGTTAACTGTAACCCTATGGATAGAAATGTAACAAAAACGACTTTCAATGGCTGTTTGTGAAACCATGAAAACAGAACTGTAAGAAGAATGAGTTGTAAATCATATAACTAACTTGGATATATTGGCAACTATTTTGTGATGTTGTCTTCAAGTTTGCTGAAAGGTTTGAAAGCATAAGATGCAACTTCAACAGTGGGTGGACTTGTTTTATAGTTTTGGGCACTTGAATTTAATTGGTGGACATGGATGCACATGGATTGCAATGTCTTCATTTTGAATGTGTGGTCTGGATTTAATTTGATGTGATATAATGGTTGGGAATTGGTTATTTGTTGATCCCTGTGCTTTGATCTATTTTAATGAGAAATAGAGTGAGTTGGGTGTCATTTATTGCAGTTATTGGGTCTGGGTGTCATTTATTGCACAAAGTGGGTTTAAATGTTATTGGGTTAGGTGTCATTTATTGAACATAGTGTGTTTAGTTGTTGAACAACAAAACAGTTATGGTTGACATACATTCCCTTTTGTTATGTGCAGGTAGGCATATTCCTTTGGGATGCAAAGCTGCAGTTCTGATGAGTGGGGGTTGAAGTGATTGCTGCTTTGTACTTCTGGAATAGGCCATTTTGGAAGCCTTTATGGTTTTAGCTGTTTTCTAGTTGGGTCAATATGGTTTGCAGTTTTAACTAGTAAAATACTATTTATGGACAGTTGTGGGCCCAGTCAATGTATGAGGAAATTTTGGACATAAATTAATACCTATTTATACTTAATGTTATTTATTTTTGTTTAAATATTGGTTTCAAAAGTCTCAATTTATGGTAGTTTGGTGGGACCAGTACTATATCAATTACTGGTCCCTGCACAACATTAGGAATCTCTCCCCTAGGTGATATAAGCTTCAATGGTATTACAATGTTAATGACATTATTTGACACATTGATTTGACTCTAACAGTGACTTACTATGGGAACATGATTTGATATAATAACGATGTTACTATGGTTGATTGACATATCAGTGATATAATAATAATATTGACTAAACGGTGACATTTAGCCCTGACAATATAGACATCTATTTGACACTAGTACATTGACCTTATTATAGCTACAGTGCATTATTATGACTTCATATTGAATTGAGACTTAGATTGGATAATAGACTTGACAATGACATTAAAGACCCGACCTATTAATTATAGAAACTTTGAGGTATGAAATGGGCCTCCTAAGGAATATTATAAAATAATAGTGGAAATAATAAAATAATATTAGATTACATCATCAATTTTAAGAGAGAAAAAAGAAGAAACTACTTTTTCAATTCGTATTTTCAACTTATCTCCCTACAATTTTACTCAAATTTCGAGAGGGAGCACTCGTTGGACGCAAAATTTAATTCCTCATCCAAGGATTACGATGTTCCCTACTTTCGATAGACCCTACTACATGAAAAATGAGAAATACATGAAGAAAGAAGAAAGGAAAGAAAAAGAGTTGATAAGATAATTAAAGGAATCTACTACAAGGTATGTATATGAAATTGATCAAAAGAAAAAGTAATTGGATATAGTTGTTGTGGAAATAGATAGGCTCGGGAAGGAAAATGGAAGGCAAAAGGTACATGTACAATTTCTCAATAGAGAAGCAGAAAAGGTCACTCCTCTGAAGCTACAAATAGAAGCAGCAGAAAGAAGAAGACAAATATTGAAAA
>APFE030509140.1:0-72322 GCA_000404065.3 Pinus taeda | reverse complement strand
TTAATTTTTTCTTAATTTTCCTATTTTTACCTACTTAAGTTTTAGTTTATTTTAAATGTTTATTTTTTTTCTTTTTCCATATTTGTTTTCTTTGGCAATTCTTTTTATGGTTTACAAGATATATTTTTTTTTCGCCTAGGAAAAAATCGTAATTTTATTCATATTGATAAAATTACATTTTGTAGATGCCTGAGGCATATGCATGTGGCTGATCCTGTAAAGACAGGCAGCATAACAGAAATAAGAAACACATAATAGTATAAGACTAGAAAGGAATGCAGCAAAATTTTAGATATTGTGTCTATCGACCTATATTTTCCTTCCTTTTTTCTTCTCCACTTTTCGCCAACCTCCAGTGTTGGTAGTGGGGACAATTATGGTAAGTTGGTTTTCCTCTATATGCCCAGGTTGTTCTTTGTCCGAGTCCGATCCTTCAGTACTGTATGCTCGCTTGGCGCCGCTTATTTCCAGCTGTTGTTCATGCTGCCGCACCATGCTGTTTGGTTCAAGTTTGGTCCCTACGGTGTTCTCTTCCTGCATTTGGTTCTGTTTCCTATATATATCTGTGGGTTCCGTGTTTAATGCCTCCTCTTCCAGTGGTTCAGTGTGCTGCCAACCTTTTGGCTTTTTCTTATTCCCCTTAGGCTCCTTACAAGTCTGTGGACATGCATACTATAGGTGTCCTGTCTGCAAGCAGCTGCGACATCTGAAAGCCGTATTTTCGTAATCTAGTTGTTGCGTCCACAGTGAATTATTGAAATTTAATGTAATGTGATCTGGGAGTCCTTGACTTAGGTCCACTTCTACACATATTCTAGCATATGAGAAAATTCCCCGGTTTGCTCTGTCTTCATCTATTTTGAGATGTTTTCCTAAGGAGTTTCCAATGGCTGTTAAAGCTTTTCGATGCCAGAAATGGAGTGGTAGGTTGTGCAGCCTTACCCAAACTGGCATTGTTGATACTACCATGGTATTGGCGTCGAAATCTGGGAACCAGGGAGTGGGAAAGAGCCCAGCATTGCCCCAGAACCAGGGCCCCTGGTTAATGGTATTGTCTCGTTCCAGCTCTGTGTTAAATCTGACTATGAAGAATCCCTTTGGGCATAGATATATTTCGCAGTTGGGTGTCCATGATGTGTAGATCCATTGGTGTAGTGCATCGGCTTTGGGCCAATAACCGTTAAATCTGCATATGACAGCATTATGAGTTAGATCTGATCTATTACCTCTGGCAGTGATATAGTTAGCATAGGTGCTTCTGACGTCTGTTCCACAATGTATGGTCCTGGAAGCTCTGGTGTGGATGTTGTTATGTGTTGCATTGGTTCTTTCCCTTTGGCTGCATCGCGGAAAGAGCCTGTATTTTTTGAGCTGGTTCCCTTGCATCTGCCTCAGAGTCTGAGGTTGAGGATGATGGTTGAATCTTTGACCACTCCGTAATGCTGGAGCGTGTGTTGGTCCTGCATGCAGATCCCTGAGTATAAGAGGCTTTGGAGTGCTGCCAGAATTCCCAATTTGGTCTGGATCTGTCTTTTTAACTCCTGGACATCCATTCCCTCCTTGATTTGTGCACAACAGTGCTTGCCTTCTACAGATCTGATAAATATTTGTATCGGATCTGATGGCTCGACCTTATTCAAGCCATGATTCCCTTGGTTGTTCTCCAGATCTGGTGCTCGTCCCCCTCTTATCATCCATTCTTTAGATTCAAGAGTCTTGGATTCTAGGCGTGTCTTATTTGATTCAGGACCGGTGGTTCGTGTTTTTTCCTCCCCAGGGCTCTCTGACATCGGATCTGGGTCGCTTCTATTTCTCCCAACTGAAGAGCACAGAGATGCAGAGTTTTCAGTTGACAGAGGCAATAGCAGTCAGAGACTTTGATGATAGAGCAATTGGTGCCGCGAGATCATGTTACTTTCGTACATTTCAACGGAGGATCAGGATGCTGATATTCTAACGAAGGCTCTCACATGGAGCAAATTCGAGTACCACCGAGGCAGGATAGGGGTTGCTGATAATCCATATCTTGTCGAGAGGGAGTGTTGAGATTGCAACAAGATGATGGAGCTTAGTGAAAAGAGTCGCCTTCACTAAGTGGGCACGCAGGCTATTTTTGGCGCAAGTCTATTTTTAGACTATGTCTATTTTTAGACATATGGATCATGTCTATGGATTGCAGGTTGTTGTTTATGGATGATTGATCAAGTTGAGAAAATAGATGGACTTCTATTTTTGATGAAAGTGTGAGTGATCACAGTGTGAGTGATCAAGTCTATTTTTAGACTGGCTGTCAAAAATAGAAAAGTCAAATATTATTATCTCACAATAATATTTGGACTATAAACTTAATCTTATTCTCTTGGAGCACTTCAGTTCGAGCTACGGATGTGGCACATGCAATTGCATGAAGGAAATACGTGGTTATTATGGGTTAGTTGAATATTTGCATGCATGACTTCAGTTAGAACTCAAGTGAGTTGAGTTTAGTGGACTGGAGGTGCAGTTGATGGAGTTGTGTTCAGTTTAGCTTTGTTAAACTGGTTGTATTTAGTCTAACTGGCGAATAGAATAGAGATGAGTTGGGTGAATTAGTTATTAATTAATTCACAAGTTATTAACTCATAATACAACTAATGAATACATCAGTTAACTCAGTTGCATGTCAGTGCATGTTCAGTTCAGCAGGGACAGGTGTTAGAGAATCAGATTGCTATCCGTTGTGACTATAGTTGTGCACCAGATCTTGCACAAATCAGGGGATTGAGTATGCCAATGAGTTTGCCCACATTTTATCTTGTTCTCACGTGATTTAGCCAAGGAAATACGTGGCTGCCTTGGAATTATCACCGGTTCTTGTGCATGTATTGAGCAGCGGAGGCAGGCAAGCAGCGGAAGAGATTTGAGCCAGTGATTGATTCAGATCTGAGCTGTATTGTGTGTAACAGGTGGAGCTGGTACTGGATTGCTTGTGATAAGCATTGTACTTTGTAATGTTACATGACTCAATCCTTAATATACAGATAGTTGGGGTTTTTAGCGAGATGCTTTCCCCGGGATACATACTGTGTTAATGTGTGAATGCTCTTGATGTTTTATTGTTATTGATGCTGCTATATTGATGATCAACGTAGAGGAGCTTATGTATTGTGTATGTTTTCCGCAATAGTACATGATCAGGATAATCTCTGTTGAATATGTGTTAAATTATTCAAAATTTCTACAAAAAATACATTAAAAATGCATAGTTTTTACATTCCTTTAGCAATATCAATAGAGACTAAACCTTCCTACTATAAAACTTGTAAACACATCATTAAAAATGCATAGTTTGTACATTCCTTTAGCAATATCAATAGAGACTAAACCTCCTTTCCTGTGATTCTAAATCTATAAAACCTATAAACTCATCATTAAAAATTCATAGTTTGTACATTCATTTCACAATATCAATAGAGCCTAAACCTCCCTCCCTCTAATTCAAAATCTATAAAACCTGTATACCCATCATTAAAAATGCATAGTTTTACTAGTAACAATTTAGCTCAAAAAATAATAAAAATTCTAGCATGATTTTGAGAAAATCCCGCACAAAATTTTGAAAATCCAAGTTATTGCTGTCAAACTTCAAGATTTTAAAAAATCCAAGTTATAATTGTTAAACTTCAGGGTTTTGTGTGCCCAAGGGTTTTTTATTACGCTGAAATCATTTTTTTCATCCAAAGAACAATTTGATCATTGCAACAATCAAATTTCTTGAAAACAAAAACATCACCGACTAGAAATTGGTCATTTAAGCAAAACGCAAAGCAATATGAGGGCATTTTAAGGCGTAGGGTTGCTCGCCTTAAATGGAGACAAATGAAAAAAAAACCGATCAAAATCAAGAAAAAGAAAAAGAAAATAAATAAGAGAAACAAAAATAAGGAAGAATCAATCATTTACAGTTCCACATCTACACCTCTTACTTGGTCATCAAATCTATATGTCCAAAAACTAATGAGGTTAGGACAAGGCTAGAGATTTTGGAAGCCAGAGAATAGGAAAGGGACCGCAAAATTTCAGAGATCATAGTTGCAAACCAATGTCTAATGGAAGGTAATATAATTTTAAAAAAACAAGAAATAATGTTACAAGAGGCTCTAGAGACAGGAAAACAAGAATGGCAAAACATGAAAGAAGTAATAACAACAAACAGAGATGTGATAATTTCTAAACAAACTAAGATAGATACACAGTTATCTCAGCAAACAGACATTTCCAAAGAGAAGGCAAAAATGAACAGTGGGAAAGATAGTCCAAAAAAAATCAAAGCTAGAGCTGAAGACGCTAATGGTTACATAAGGACAGAGGAAGAATAAGATGCAAGTGATCGAAGAGCACAGGGAATAGAACAAAAAGAAAGACAGGACAAGAAAACAAAATTTGTTATCAGGGTAATAAGAGATTATGGGAAGAATGAAAGTACTCTCAATTTGACAAGAGACTTTCTGAAAGAGAAACTACACTGAAAAGGGAAAATTTTCCAAACAAGAAGGGTTGGGAGAATATGTAAAGAGAGGCCTCGACCCATAAAATTCACCATAGCAAGCGTACAAGAAAAACGACAACTTTTGGGCAAAAAGAAACTCTTGAAAGGCTCATACTTCTTCCTCGATGAAGATTTAACCAAAAAACAACAAGAGGAAAGAAGGGATGAAGTGGAGAACATTAGAACAGCAAGAAATGAAGGGAAAAGGGCATGGTTGTACAATGAGAAAGTCGTTATTGCAGTGTTTGGGCCTCCAGGAAAATCAAGGTAGCAAGCTGACAGTAAAAAAAAAAACGCGGAATTCAATAATAGAGACGAAAACAACAAGAGCCGCATGGAAAAAAAGGGGTAAAGACTCAAATTTGAGTCTTATGTGCCAAACTGCATATAGTCAAATCCTACCCAGGTCTACCTAAGTTTAGTTTGTTGGAATTATAGAGGTTACCCTTGGAGGAAGGGACCTGGGTTAGGGCCTATTACGAAAGGTAGAGACATAATTTGTCTCACGGAAACTCATGAGCATGATGGTTGCAAAACTCCCGTGTTTGACAGTTATTTGAAGTTGGCAGTTTGGAACAAGCTAGCAGAAAACGGCAAAAGGTATGGGGGAATACTAGCTTTAGTGAAAGAAAAAGAAGGTCGTCACATTCAGTTGATTAAAGAAAATGCACATAAACAATATTTATGTTTGAAAATATCAGAGAATGAGAATCACATAAGAATTGCAGCATGCTATTTCGCCCCTCAAGTCTCAAAAACTTACAAAAATAAGGGACTTGACAGCAAGGATCCATATGCAGCTTTAAAACAAGATATTGTTGTGTACTCTCAGCAGAGAGAAGTTCTTTTAGTGGGAGATTTCAATGCTAGAACAACAAATAATCAATCTAGCATCCTTTGTTGCAAAGAAGATAACAATCCTATTTGGCTCACTGAAGAGGAGAATCCCCAATGGGTGAGGTGCTCAAAATATGACAAAGTTAGCAATCATTTTGGAGATGAAATGCTTACACTGTGTGGAGCTTTCAACTTAATTATTTACAATGGTCTAGATAGATGGAAAGGGTCTGGGAACTTCACTAGCAACACATACAATGGGACAACTGTCGTTGACTATGTGATGTGTTCACAAAGCTTAATAGAAAATATAGATGAAGTTAGTTTTGGAGAGCATATTTGGGACTTAAAATCATACCATAACCCAATTTTTATAAGGTTGTCGTGGTTAGAAGAAAGGCAGAATAGGAGGAAAACCCAATGCTCTCGACAAACACTATCAAGGGGCAAAATTCTTTTAACACAAGAAAATAGTACTATCTTCACGACAATGTTAGAGAGATTAATTCAGAAGGAGAAAACTAGTTTCAAATGCTTCAACATCCATGAGTTAACAAATATAATTCAAAGTACACTTGAGAAGTGCAAAAGAGCAAAAAATAGGAAATCAGAATCTAATTTCTTTCTTATAAATGCTTGGTTTGATGAGGAATGCAAAATGGCAAGGAGAAATTTGAAAAAGGTAGGAAAAGAGAAAATGAATGTAAAGCTATATAAGCATATACTAAAAAAAAAAAGATGAGTTCATATAAACAAGGAGAGAAGAGTTAATATATTTAAGCAAGAATAATCCAAAGATTTTCTCGCAAGAACTGCAACCAAGGAAAAATCAAATTGAAAGTAATAGTATAGCAAATCAATGGTTTGAATATCTGAGGCGGAGTCCCCCGTAGGATCAACACAAATTCAAAGATCTTCACATTACAGGAGGTGGAGAATGGAATTAAGAAGCTGAAAATAGGAAAGGAAAAGGTCTTAGTTGAACTTCACGCAGAGTATCTAAAATGGGGAATGAACGCTCTTGCACCGCATATCATGAAAATATTCAACAACATCATTCAGCAAGGATTCCCAAGAGACTGGACAACTAGCCTAGAAATACCCCTTTTTAAAAGTGGAGACATTAATAATCCATCCAACTATTGAACAATTATGAACAATCCTTTGTTTGCAAAGCTTTTTCAGCGGCATGGTAGAAGACATAATTAGCAAGTGGGCAGAAGTAAAAGAAAAGAGGACAAGAGGACAAGCAGGTTTTAGGCCGAAACATTCTACAGTGGATCATGGCATCATGTTGAGACACATCGTTGAAAAGGTTTGAGAGGACAAAGAAGAAGTATTTTGTTGTTTTGTTGACTTCAAAAAAGCATTTGAGACAGTCCCTAGGGATAAGTTGTGGCATAGAATGGAAGAACTTGAAATTCTTGTGCATTATAGAGTCGTTGTCCATAGAATTTATGAAGAAGTGAAAGTCAAAATTAGAACCTCAACAGGTATTTCAGAAAGCTTTAGAAGTGACATTGGAGTCAAGCAAGGTTGCCCTCTTCTTTTATATGCTAATGATATTGTGTTGATTTCTAAATTGGCCCATGGATTGCAAATGCACTTATATGCCCTTGAGCATTTTTGTAGAGCAGTGGGGATGCAAGTCAATACTAACAAGACCAAAATAATGGTTTTCTCTAATAAAAAGAAGCAGAGCAAGCATACTTTCTTCTTTGAAAGTAACATTCTTGAAGAAGTAAATGAGTACAAGTACCTTGGGATTGATTTCGACAACAAACTCAATTGGGAGGACTGCAGAAAGAAGAGAATTTTAGGAGGGTGGAAAGCGTTATATGCTTTTCAAAACAGATGTAGAGAGGCAAATTTATGGGATTGGAAAAAGATTAAAGTGCTTTTTGGACTACTAGTTTATCCAGTGATGCTATATGGGTGTGAATTGTGGGCTAGCAGCACCCCTGTTTCAAAATGGAAACAAATTGAGAAATTCCAAAAACATTTGATCATGAAAAAGTTCAAAATAAAAAGTTTGGTGCATTATGAGATAATGTTGAGTGAAACAGGAGCAACTTCCATTGAAGCAATTGCTAAAAGTTCAAAATAAAAAGTTCGGTGCATTATGAGATAATGTTGAGTGAAACAAGAGTAAATTCCATTGAAGCAATTGCTATGGTGTGGCTCATAAGATACCTAAAAAGAATTGAACAAATGAGAGTAGGTAGATGGCCTAATGTTATCTTCAACGAAGGCATGAGTGAAAGAAAGAAAACATGGATGAAACAAAACTACACATGGATGCAAAAATAGAATATCTACCTCAATGTCTGTGCCACAAATAGCAAGGAGCTAAAGGATTTTATTACGGAGAAGTTTCGTAAAAAGGTAAAAAGATATGGGGAAAAGAGTTGGGTAGAAAGAAGAAATATTACTTTGAGGAATTCAACCCTACCTGTGATTTACAACAAAAAGAGTTCATTGGAGCTAGCATTTTGCGGAGGGCAAAGGTTCTTATTGCTTAATTAAGGACCAACTCACATCAACTTTGGTGTGAAACAGGCCAGTTGAAAAGGCCTAAAGAATCTTGGGAAAAAAGAGTGTGTACATTTTGCAGGTCTGGGGCCGTGGAATAAAACATTTCATTTTGGAATGTGATGCATTCAAAGACACCTCTGGGGCTGTGGAATCGGAAAAACATTTCATTTTGGAATGTGATGCATTCAAAAACACCAGAGAAAGTTATCAAAACATGTTAGCATCAATTTCTTGGCATTATCTTTTTAGAGAAGTGATTGTTGCAAGGTTGGGTCAGCTCATCATCAATTTGAATCTAAAAATAACTCAATTGCAAAAAGTGAAAAAGAAGAAACTAATGGTCTCATAAACTATTTTTAATCTCATAAACCTTAAAATATCATTTCATAATAAATAATTTACATTATCCTTTATCAAATTTATTACATATTTTTTTTTACTGTTTCAGATTTCTCATTCACTATCAAATACCAAATATGTTTAAAACAGCAAAGTACTTTACGTGGAACGTCAAATTGTTTTGTCTTTCTTAAATAAAACTTCCTTGCCCATGATTTGTTACAATGACCAAAGGAATTGGTGTTTCTACAAGGAAATAGAACTCATCTCGTAAACGAATTTACGTACGTAATTCAACTCAATGCTTCCGTATGTTTTACGTCTCCTAAATGCGTGGTGGGCAAGATTTCTGGTCTTCTACGTCTCCTAAATGCGTGGTTGCAGTGAGAAGGAAATTGCCACAAACTCTTCTGCAACCGTTCAAACGAAACGATGGTATTAGATTCTTCCATTTATCTATTAAAAAACAATCTAATTGTAAGAAGAACGAGTGATCATTCTCGCTGGATGAAGGAGGAGGAAATTGACATGGCCAACGAACTCTCTTTTGTAACGAGCGTTCAAACAACGGTATTAGATACTTCCATCTGATCATTTCCGTACAATGAAAATAACGACTTGGTTTGTTCAACGAAATAAAGGAATTCAGAAATCAATGGATTGACCCAGTTCCAGATATTGAGACATAAATAGAGTAACAAAGGCATAGACCGAATAGAGTACTCTGAAATCGTGGGATCATCCAGGCCAGGACGACCAAAATATTGAGGTTGAGCGTGCATTCCCAATGTCTGCAACACATCTGCAATCTTATTTCTTTGTTATTGTATATCCGACGGCATCCTCTTTCACATCCACCTCTCCTGGCAATAACGAAAACTATGTGTTTGATGTGTTCATTGTCACCGTGGACCGGATGTCAAAAGAACCCTGGCCACCGATCTCTACAATCGCCTTTGCAAACATGATTTGAGAGCATTTTTAGACCAGCAGGAACTGCAAGAGGGGGAGAACATAACTCCTCAAATTGAAAGCGCCATTAGAACAGCCTCTGTCCCCATAGCAATCTTCTCTCCTGGTTATGCGGATTCAAGATGGTGTCTCGACGAGCTCCTCCTGATGGTGGAGACCATGTCTAACTCGAGGTCCACCATCATCCCGGTCTTCTATGGTGTCAACCCTGCAGAGCTTCGGTGGACGCGGAGCAAAAATGGAGTCTACGCTCGAGCTCTCTGTGTGCTCGAAGAGAAAAAAAACATATTATAATCAACCACGATACAACTACAACACAATTGAAAAATGGAGGAAGGCTCTCTCTGAAGTTGCAGACATAAAAGGCTTTGACGGAGAGAATTATGACGGGTGAGAACACCATCCCAATCTAGAAATTTTAATATTTGATTTTTTTGTCCTTTTTTTTTAATTGAAATGGCATTTTTATGTATAAGTTTCTGCATAGTGAATGAAAGGGAATTTGAAAGAGGGTGAAGATGAACTTCATATGCGTGGTAGCAATTAGCCCTTTTGTAATAATATCAATAAAATCTTTCTTCCTTCCCAAAAATATTGACAAAGATCACTAAAATCTCTTTTTCCTTGGGAAAATATCGACCAATATTCTGAAGTAGTAGAAACAAAATAGTGCACACGCTAGTGAAATTCATAAAATCTTCGGAGTTAGAATGAATACTTCAGTTAGATATTCACAACTTGAGAGGCCAAAAATCCATAATTATATATAAATTTACTGAGAAATTATCACTCACCTATTACTTTCCCTAAAAAAATTGGTGGGCAATGACATTGAATTCCTCTTTGCAAACCCCTCTCTCGACCTAGCTTCCCTTCCCATCCATCAAGGCCCGATCGTGCCCTCTCCATCCATTAGCCCTAATTCCGCCCTCAATATAATGGCCAGGCGTAGGGGGAGTCGGGGCAGTAGACATTTCCACGGGCATCCTAAAATTAAGCCCATCTCTTTCCCTGAATCCTTTGAAATGTTAGATATTCCCATTAAAACATCATTTGACCTTCGAGCCTTTAAAGTAGATGCACCTGTCTACCTTGACCCATCGCGATGTGTCTTTCTCTAAACATGCGGGGTCTGGGGGACTCACACAAATTCCTTTCCCTCGGGAATCTCTTCTCCTCGATTCGTCCTTGTGTCATTCTTTTACAAGAGACCATAACGACCTCCCACAAGGTCCTTGAGTATTTCAAATGTATGCTCCAGGACTAGCACTGGTGGCGGTCGACTCATAGGATCTATCTGGGGGCTCAGCATTTTTATGGAATTCACGTTGGGCAAATTATTTGCAAGTATTTTCCTAACATGACATTTTTGTGGTCTTGCAGATAGGGATGGGAAACATCACATTAGATATGGTTATGTAGATTAAATAGTTAGTTGTTATTGGTTTCTCTCTGCCTCAAGATCTATATGTTGTATTCCCATGTCTGTTCTCTGTGAAAAATTCTGGAAATGGAGTTTCTAGACATTCGCTTTGTAACCATCCTCTGTTTTTAATATAAGATGGTTTAGTTTTTCTTTCCCAAAAAAAGGTCGCTTTGGGTGACGCACCTGCGAAGGAGACACTTTATAAAATAGAGGGATGGTCGTTTCCTTGACCTGGCCCGCAATAAGCGACATTTGTTTCAGGCACCATACGGAGGTTGCATAATCTGAGGAGCAAATGGGAATTCTAATATGGCTGCACTCAATGGCATGCTTTAATGAGTTAAAGACATTGGCATTTAACGAAAATGAACACTAGAAGCCTGCATTAAGGGAGGGCAGTGAACCAAGGACAGCCCAAACAATCATTCAATGGATCTACACAGTCATGAATGGCTAGACTTCCTAATCAAGCACACAATTCGAATCAGAAAACACCTTGCCAATTACAGAGGCGTTTCACTATGAATAAATGAATTACGAATCTTAAAATTGTATCAACCGACATAGTAAAAAATAAACATATACTCCATATGTGGCAGGAAGGTCTAGATCGCTTGACCAGTTTAATGAAATATCTCAGTGTTCACTTCCCTGATCACTTCAGTTCGCAAGAATGAGAGGAATATTTTTTCCCATCCTACTAGCAACAAAGACAATCAATTATTCATGATAGATATAAATTTTTCTCCTTCGATATGTCAATGGTGTTTTTATGATTTGATTGGCATCTATCCTTCTATTATGTGTTTTCTTGTTTGAACACTCATCTTACATTGTAAACAAGTTCTGTTATTCCAAAAAATAAGTTGATAGGGACTCGCTACCTGTCCAACTACTCTTGTTTCAACCATGAAAACATTTAATAAAGTTATTTTTCTGACCAGTGATGACCATTATGACATCCAAGGATCTGAAGCTCATGGCATTTATTTATATCCATAGGTTGGAATCAAACCTGAAATTTCAGATTTAGTTTAAAGCGATTCAGATTTAGTTTAAAGTGAAAATTTGATGAAGGTTATGTGACTTCTGTAAAAATTATGTGTCATCCCATCGAGGGGTCATTCTCTTGACCACTGAATATAGGACACTCGAAATGGAATTTTCTCGACTTTTGGTGTTGAGTAAAACTAAGATTACTATCCCTTTTCATTTGGTTGAGTTTTAGTTAAGGAAAGAAGGAATATTATTTCAAATTGTACCAGGTTCAAACTTTTTCCATTAAGTTTTGCAAAAACAAGAACATGCTAAAGCTTATTAACATTACCTATTGCTTTATTTAACTCTGCAAATTTTCAATATATATATGCAAAAGAAAAAAAATTGATTTTTTTTTTGTAAAAAATTAAATTTATTAAGAAAATTGAAAAAACAAGAACATGCTAACATTACCTCTTGCTAAAGCTTATTAACATTACATGCTAAAGCTTATTAACATTACCTCTTGCTTTATTTAACTCTACACACGTGGTTCTCGCAAAGGATAAAACTCTTACCCCTCTTGCAACAGTTGAGGACGTGGTGCAAGCAAAACTTGTGGAAAAACGCACCAGATGAGCAAGAGAATTGAATCTCAAGGTGAGAGGTCTCCCCTTACCTCACTCCTCTCCAGATCCTATGGAAGTGGGGGCTAGGTTCATTCAGGATACCCTTATCCTCCTTGATATAGATATGGACAGAGCTTGATTGGGCTACGACTCCACTTTCTTCCTCAAGTTTTGGATTGCATCTGATCGACCCCGCACCCTCAGGGCTAAGTGGAAGTTGTTTTCTCTCCCCAGCAGGATTTTCTTGGATGAGGACCTCACCCAAGCACAGGTTGCAAAACTTAAACAATCTAGAGAACATATTATGGCAGTATGACAGACAGGGAAATACGCAGTTATCAGGATTCTTCGAGCAATCGTTGAGACTCCTTCCCACCTGGGTGGGAACCCCGAACTGGAGGTTCCAAATGACGAGCCCGCTTGGGGAGATGACATGGCATATGCATCACTATCCGTTGTTGGAATGGAAATGGATCTTTCTAGTCATCACCGAGACTTTTGTATGACGCTCTCGAATCAGCAGACATCCTCTTCATGACCGAGGCTCATGCAAGCCCTATTCAACCTCTCCTAGATATCATAGGTTATTATTGGTTCCCAGTTTGCACGTAGGAGACGAGGAGCTCAAGAGGGGTCAAAGGATCAGGCGGAGTTTCTTGTTTGGCTAGTGACTCACTTCGGAATAGGGCATCTGTGGTAGTCGAAGACGAGCTTTCCAGGTTTATGTGGATTCGGATTAGCGTCAGAGTCTCTCGTCCGAGGGAAATCTACATTACAGTTTGTTACTTTCCCCAGCCTCTTCACCATTTTCCATCCATAATGGCTCAAATGGGGACCCCTTTATAGAATTGTACACTGGAATCACCCAATACTCTATTGTTGGGGAAGTCATCCTCCTAGGTGACTTCAATGCTCATATTAGAGATCTCTAGATCCCTCTCCACGATCGATCAGAGGACTTGTTTTGTACCCAAGGGATAGATCAAGATTCAGTTGGGCTTCACCGGATGTCAAATGATGCTTTAGGGCCTACAACAGTTTATGGTAAGCATCTATTTCAGTTGGGGGAATCACAAGAGTTATTAATTCTAAATGGTCTTCCCTATTTCCCAGATTCTCGCTTTTTCACATGTAGGCCATATGGAGGGGGTGCGAGTGTAGTTGATTATGTCCTCACTAGGCAGAACTTGCTCCCTTTTATTCGCCATCTCTTGGTCTCCCCCATCCCCCTTGCTAATCATACACTTATTTCCTTCTCTATCTGGTTTGACCCTCCCCTTCCACCCCATCCTTCCCCTCGAGGCCCACCCCGAACCACCTTTCGATTTAACGAAGGCGACCTTGACATCTTCTCCTCTACTCTACACAAGATGCTCCCATCAAAAGCCCAGTTCTCCTTGCTTGATTCTGCTTCCAGTAAATACACCCGTCTTTCATTTGCCATTTGGGAAGCAACACTCAAATCCTTCCCTCACTCCACTTGTCCCACTTTCACCAACCGAAAAGTTGGATCTTGCCCCATGAACAAATGGTACGATGACGAATGCAATGTTATACATCGAGAACTTCAATATGCTTTCACACACTCTCAACCCTTCTACCCTGACATCAAAGCTTCTTACCATCGTCTCCTTCATCGCAAGAAACGACTCTTTGTCTCTCAGAGAAGACAGGAACTTTACACTCTCCTTGCCCACTCCCCTAAACAATTTTGGCATTCCATCCTTCCCCGACGCTCCCCTCTTCCATCTGACCTCGACCCTACATCCATGTTCTCTCACACTTCCAACCTTTATGATATTCCGAGGCAAGGCCAAGTTCGTGTTACTTCCCCACCCCCTTCCTGTTACCTATTCTCAGACAAAGATATTAGAGAGGCCATTTGGGTGATGAACAGCATCAAAGAAGTCGATGAGGAAGGTTACCAAGAAGATTTCTTTAAACACGGTTTCCATGCTTTAGTTAGTTACTTGAATGATCTCTTCAACCATGTAGTCCGTGAACGTTTTCCATCGGCATGGTCACACCACATCATCCATTCGATCCACAAATCAGGGTCCAGCTCAAATCCTAATAACTACATAACAATCAAGGTGGGCCACACATTCTCGAAGTTGTATGATATTGTTCTACATAGGAAGCTCTCCAGTGACCTTGAGCAAAGACAACTCAGAGCTAGGGGACAGGTAGGTTTTCGACTAGCTCATCAGACCATTGACCACATATTCATCCTTCACGCTATGACTGAGGAGGCACGACAGCGCTCTTCGAAAGTCTACTGTTGTTCCGTAGATTTTTGGAAAGCTTTTGACTTTGTTCCAAGGGAAACCTTACTCCAGAGACTCAGAGATATTAGTATCTCGGCGACCCTATTGATAGCTATTACGCGCCTATATGAGTCCGTCCTTGGTCGTCTTCGCATGGTTCATGGGATTTCTGATTTCATCTGAAGCACTATTGGGGTTAAACAGGGTTGTGCATTGTCGCCTACCCTGTTTGGGATCTATATTGATGATTTGGAGGCTTTTCTACACGAGCATATCTAGGACATTGATGGTTGCCTTCTACATAAGGTCATGATATCTATTCTACTCTTTGTTGGCGACATGGTCCTCCTCTCCTCATCTCCAGAAGGATTACAAAGGCAGTTGGATGACCTTAACTTTGTTTTGTGATCTTCAACAGTTGATAGTCAACCTAGGTAAAACCAAGGTTATGATCTTCAATGGGATGAAGAAAACTTTGGACCTTCACTTCCTATTCAGAGGGGAGGAGGTTGAGATCACCAGCATGTATACGTACTTGTGGGTGTAATTCTTAGGTCCCCACTTCAGTTTGCGACCAGCTCTTCAGCGTCAACTCAACAAAGGATATGGATTCTTAGCCCTTCTCTAGAGAGAGTGCTTTCGACATCATTTCCATGACATATCGTCCAAGATGAGTTGTTATATACCTAGGGGGGGTAATATAGGGTACAAAGGGAGGTACCCAAGGGAATAATGTAATAATGGGATGGGCCATAGTAATAAATAAGGTGGTTAACTCGTATCAGGTAAGGGACCACAAGTAGTTAGTAATAATGTAATGGGCCCATGGTATTAGTTCGATGGTATGAGGGAACCATGGTAACGACCCATGGTATTGTATGTATGAGGCTTATATCGATGTTAGACTCCACATGGATAGGTGTCAAGGATTATTGTATGAATATGCATATGGCTTGTGGAGTGTTCTTCCTTAAGAAGTGAATGTATGGTGTTGCCCTACCTTAAGATTTTGATATCAATAAAGTGAATCATTTCTATCTATATTAAGATCTTCTTCTTTCTTGAGTTTATTTTTTGGGTTATTTGTATTATCTTATATTTTTTTATCAGATCTATAACAAGTGGTATCAGAGCTATAACAAATGGTATTAGATCTATAACAAGTGGTATCAAAGCGGATCCTAATTTTACAGGGAAAGATGATAACCCTACTATTGAAGAATTCATACAAAGAAATAAAGTTCAAATATGGGGCATTTTGGAAGGCTATAGTACCGCTTAATTTGAAAGAAGAGGTTGACATATGGTGGAACTCACTTGGCATCAAATAGTTGTCCAAATTTTCGGATGAAGAATTTGAAAAACTCCTTATGGACAAATGGTCTTGTGCTAGAAAAAAGAATGAGACACGTTAGGGGTATGTTCTACTGGTGTCTCCTTATTGTAGGTTCATGGATTGATTTAGAAGGAGAAAATCATTGTGTCTATAAATCCGAGTTGCAAGCAAAATCTCATAAATGTCAACTTGACAAAAAAATAGCAAGTGCTAGCAAAACACATTGAAAACACAAAAGATGTTCAAGTTTATAAGGATTTGAAGCTTTCTATGGATAAGTATGTGTTGCATGGTGATTTTTATACTTCAGATATGGATAGCATGGATGTTGTTTCGGGATATCCTTGGATGGAATCTGTGGGTACTATCTATATTAATGTGCAGAAGAAATTCCTGAAGCTCTAGTACTAAAAAAAATAATAATAAATAAATAAATAAATTTACATTGCATGATATTTCCATTAAGGCTCAAGCAGAGACTATGGAGGCAGAAGCACAAAGCTCTAAGGACACTTACACATCAGATGATGAGCAATTGATGGTCGACAATCAAACACAAACAGAGGCTAAAGCAGAAAAGGTTACAGGTGTTGATACATCAGATTAGCGCTCAGTGGTTGAAGTAATATTGGAAAATACAACACCACAGCAAGCACCACAACATGCACCCAATAATAGTTTGGCTCTAGTAAAGGGTGAATTAAAGAAAAAGACATCGTGGGTTAAAACTTCAACATATCATCACCCACATCACCTCGCAAGACAACAACCCACAAGATGGCAACCAATTAGCCACAAGGACAACAACCCCCGCAGGACAGATAGAGAGGAGCGAAGATCCACCTACTACACATCAACACAGAAAAGCTACCACTGTCAACTTCCATCTCAAGCGAGCAAGGCACCAGCGAGATCGAGGGATCACCTTTCTCTTGGATGGCTAGATGCACATGCATGGTACCAGTGGACTACTCTTTTGGGTAGATCTTATTATTTGTGTTCTTCCCATGTTTGGGGGACGAAACATGCTAAGGGGGTGGAATGTTATATACCTAGCGGGGATAATATGGAGTACAAAGGGTGCTACCCAAGGTAATAGTGTAATAATGGGATGGACAATAGTAATAAATAAGGTGGTTAACCCATATTATGTAAAGGACCACAAGTAGTTAGTAATAATGTAATGGGCCCATGGTATTAGTTCGATGGTATGAGGGAACCATGGTAATGACCCATGGTATTCTATGTATGAGGCCTATATAGAGGCTAGAGACTCCACATGGAGAGATGTCAAGCAATATTGTATGAACAGGCATATGGCTTGTGGAGTGTTCTCCTTCCTTAAGGAGTGAATGTATGGTGTTGCCCTACCTTAAGGGTTTGATTAATAAAGAATCATTTTTATATTCAAATATTGTTATTCTTGGGTTTATTTATATTCTCATATATTTTCTGGATTAGATCTATAACAAGAGGTATCAGAGCTATAACATGAGCCCTATGGACACCTTGATTCATCCCACTGTTCTATATGGCTCAAAGATTTGGGGGCCATCTTTACTTGAGAAAGATTGGACTTCAATTGAGAGACTCTAGACTCTAGACTCTTCTTCTTCGTCACATCATTATATGCAAATAGACAATACCCCAGCACATCATCCTTGCAAAATTTGGAGCTCAACCCTTTCGGCTTGAAATAGTATTCAGTTTGGTCTCATTCTTGCTTCGTGTCCCGGGATTTGCAGACTCGATAAAGAGTAGGGATCGTTACCCTTACTTTGCATATTTTTGTTCTAAGAATATTTCTCGTTCTATTCCCTCGGGCTAGGCTAGATGTTGGTTTACAGGAGTTTTAGATCTCTTAGAGTCAGTGGGCATTATGTTGGATCGTCTCCCTCCTTTCTGATATTCCTTGGATGCTCCTGGTCACCTTTTACCTACTAAACAAGAGTTGAACAAGATCATCAGGGAGGACATCTACAGGCAATTTGTCCAGGTCACTTAAGTCAATCCTCTGAGAGGGTTGCGCCCAAAGATGGCCTTCTACGTTGAGCACTTCTTGGAGTTGAGAGATGGGCTCATTATTCGACCCCAGTATACGTTTCACCATTGGATGCATGCTCTTCGCATTCCTCTAAGCCAGTTCAAAGTAGGTTCTCATAGACTTCGAGTACAAACGAACCATGAGATTGATAGGCCAGACAGAATCTGTCAGGTATGTCATTTACGAGCAATAGAGACTGAGGTGCAATTCATTTTTAGATGCCCTATCTACTACGATATCAGAGGAAGGTTCCATTACTTGTTCAAAGACTCTCAGACCCTCATAGACCTTTTCAGGTATCTCGATCAGATATGTTTAGCCCTATATATGTAAGAGACTCTTAGGTTCCGAGTGCATATTCTTCAGCCTCCCATCAGACCATACCACACACAAAGGATCACGACATTTTTCAGGGTACTACATTCCGACAAGGGCACAGAGAACGATTGATATCGTTTCATATCGAGACTCTAGATCAGTGAAGATCCGTGCGACCTCACCTCGCCACACAAGACCCCAACAACCAAAACCATCTCAAATCCATCCCTGGGAGACGGACTAGGTCCTCCAGACCTCAGCAGTGCACAAACTCCCCCAGACAACGAGTTAGTGGACAATTTGTACCTCCCGCTAACCCTCCATCAGGGCAGCAAACTTTGTGGAATTTTTTTCAGTGCTCTTCACTCAATCTCAGATGTTAGGAGAGATTGGTTTGATCCTCTTTGTCAGGGCATCCCATACATTGTTCTTTTTATGTTCCTACATTGTACCTTGTATATTCATGCATTGTATTTTTTATAGGAGACCGTTTGGTTCTCCTGCATTTTATGGACATCATTGTACTCAACAGTCCCTTTGACCTACTTTGTGGTCATTAGTTGGACATAAATACAATTATATTATCTTATCTGCAAATTTTCAGCATATATATGCAAAAGAAAAAAGAATGAAAATTTATTGTAAAAAAATAAATTTATTAATAAAATTGGGATGAAAAACAACTTATTTTTGTTATAAATTTCTTATCCGCACCGTAAAAAGAAAATCAATCATAATTAGAACAAAACCTAAGAATACAAAGCCTCAAATTCTAAATAATTATATATAAAAAATAAAGAACATTACTAATTTCAGACAATGTCTTGGTGTAAACAATTTTGTCATTCCTTTCGCAATATCAATAGTAACTAAACCTCCTTCCTCCTAATTCTAAATCTATAAAACCTGTAAACTCATCATTAAAAAATACATTAAAAATGCATAGTTTTTACATTCCTTTAGCAATATCAATAGAGACTAAACCTTCCTACCTCTAATTCTAAATCTATAAAACTTGTAAACACGTCATTAAAAATGCATAGTTTGTACATTCCTTTAGCAATATCAATAAAGACTAAACCTCCCTAACTGTGATTCTAAATCTATAAAACCTATAAACTCATCATTAAAAATTCATAGTTTGTACATTCATTTCGCAATATCAATAGAGGCTAAACCTCCCTTCCTCTAATTCTAAATATATAAAACCTGTATACCCATCATTAAAAATGCATAGTTTTACCAATCACAATTTAGCTCAAAAAATAATAAAAATTCTAGCATGATTTTGAGAAAATCCCGCACAAAATTTTGAAAATCCAAGTTATCGCTGTCAAACTTCAAGATTTTAAAAAATCCAAGTTATAATTGTTAAACTTGAGGATTTTGTGTGCCCAAGGGTTTTTTATTAGGCTGAAATCATTTTTTTCATCCAAAGAATAATTTGAATATTGCAACAATGAAAGTTCTTCAAAAAAAAAAACATCACCGACTAGAAATTGGTCATTCAGGCGAAACGCAAAGCAATATGAGGGCATTTTAAGGCGTAGGGTTGCTCGCCTTAAATGGAGACAAATGAAAAGAAAACCGATCAAAATCAAGAAAAAGAAAAAGAAAATAAATAAGACAAACAAAAATAAAGAAGAATCAATCATTTACAGTTCCACATCGACACCTCTTACTTGGTCATCAGATCTATATGTCCAAGAACTGATGAAGGTCAGGACAAGGCTAGAGATTTTGGAAGCCAAAGAACAGGAAAGGGACCGCAAAATTTCAGAGATCACAGTTGCAAACCAATGTCTAATGGAAGGTAATAAAATTTTAAAAGAACAAAAAACAATGTTACAAGAGGCTCTAGAGACAGGAATACAAGAATGGCAAAACATGAAAGAAGTAATAACAACAAACAGAGATATGATAATTTCTAAACAAACTCAAGTAGATACACAGTTATCTCAGCAAACGGACATTTCCAAAGAGAAGGCAAAAATGAACAGTGGGAAAGATAGTCCAAAAGAAATCAAAGCTAGAGCTACATACGCTAATGGTTACATAAGGACAGAGGAAGAAGAAGATGCAAGTGATCGAAGAGCATAAGGAATAGAACAAAAAGAAAGACAGGACAAGAAAACAAACTTTATTATCAGGAGAATAAGAGATTATGGGAAGAATGAAAGTACTCTCAATTTGACAAGAGACTTTCTGAAAGAGAAACCACATTGAAAAGGGAAAATTTTCCAAGCAAGAAGGGTTGGAGGATATGTAAAGAGAGGCCTCAACCCATAAAAGTCATCATAGCAAGCGTACAAGAAAAACGGTAGCTTTTGGGCAAAAAAGAAACTCTTGAAAGGCTCATACTTCTTCCTCGATGAAGATTTAACCAAA
This sequence comes from Pinus taeda, assembly GCA_000404065.3. Classification (NCBI taxonomy): domain Eukaryota; kingdom Viridiplantae; phylum Streptophyta; class Pinopsida; order Pinales; family Pinaceae; genus Pinus; species Pinus taeda. The sequence continues at coordinate 51,725 of APFE030509140.1, read as the reverse complement.
AAACAACAAGAGGAAAGAAAGGATGAAGTGGAGAAAATTAGAACAACAAGAAATGAAGGGAAAAGGGCATGGTTGTACAATGGGAAAGTCCTTATTGCAGTGTTTGGGCCTCCAAGCAAATCAGAGCAACAAGCTGACAGTAAAAAAAAACAGAGAATTCAATAATAGAGACGAAAACAACAAGAGCCGCATGGACAAAAAGGGGTAAAGACTCAAATTTGAGTCTTATGTGCCAAACTGCGTAGCAATCAAATCCTATCCAGGTCTACCTAAGTTTAGTTTGTTGGAATTGTAGAGGTTACCCTTCGAGGAGGGGACCTGGGTTAGGGCCTATTACTGAAGGTAGAGACATAATTTGTCTCATGGAAACTCATGAGCATAATGGTTGCAAAACTCCCGTGTTTGACGGTTATTTGAAGTTGGTAGTTTGGAACAAGGTAGTAGAAAACGGCAAAAGGTATGGGGGAATACTAGTTTTAGTGAAAGAAAAAGAAGGTCGTCACATTCAGTTGATTAAAGAAAATGCACATAAACGATATTTATGGTTGAAAATATCAGAGAATGAGAATCACATAAGAATTGCAGCATACTATTTCATCCCTCAAGTTTCAAAAACTTACAAAAATAAGGGGTTTGACAACAAGAATCCATATGCAGCTTTAAAACAAGATATTGTTGTGTACGTTGTGTACTCTCAGCAAGGAGAAGTTCTTTTAGTGGGAGATTTCAATGCTAGAACAACAAATAATCAATCTAGCATCCTTTGTTGCAAAGAAGATAACAATCCTATTTGGCTCACTGAAGAGGAGAATCCCCAATGGGTGAGGTGTTCAAAAGATGACAATGTTATTAATCATTTTGGAGATGAAATGCTTACACTGTGTGGGGATTTCAACTTAATTATTTACAATGGTCTAGATAGATGGAAAGGGTCTGGAAACTTCACTTGCAACACATACAATGGAGCCACTGTCGTTGACTATGTGATGTGTTCACAAAGCTTAATAGAAAAGATAATGAAGTTAGTATTGGAGAGCATATTTGGGACTTAAAATCATACCATAACCCAATTTTTATAAGGTCATTGTGGTTAGAAGAAAGGCAGAATAGGAGGAAAACCCAATGCTCTCAACTAACACTATCAAGGGGCAAAATTCTTCTAACACAAGAAAATAGTACTATCTTCAAGACAATGTTAGAGAGATTAATTCAGAAGGAGAAAATTGGTTTCAAATGCTTCAACAGCCATGAGTTAACAAATATAATTCAAAGTGCACTTATGAAGTGCAAAAGAGCAAAAACTAGGAAATCTGAATCTAGTTTCTTTCCTATAAATGCTTGGTTTGATGAGGAATGCAAAATGGCAAGGAGAACCTTGAAAAAGGCAAGAAAAGAGAAAATGAATGTAAAGTTATATAAGTAGATACTAAAAAAGAAAAAAGATGAGTTCATACAAACAAGGAGAGAAGAGTTAATATAACCAAGGAAAAAGCAAATTGAAAATAATATTAGAGCAAATCAATGGTTTGAATATGCAAGGCGGAGTCCCCCCTAGGATCAACACAAATTCAAAGATCTTCACATTACAGGAGGTGGAGAATGGAATTAAGAAGCTGAAAACAGGAAAGGCAAAGGACTTAGTTGAACTTCAAGCAGAGTATCTAAAATGGGGAATGAACGCTCTTGCACCGCACATCATGAAAATATTCAACAACATCATTCAGCAATGATTCCCAAGAGACTGGACAACTAGCCTAGAAATACCCCTTTTTAAAAGTGGAGACATTAATAATCCATCCAACTATAGAACAATTATGATCAATCCTTTGTTTGCAAAGCTATTTGGCAGCATGGTAGAAGACATAATTAGCAAGTGGGCAGAAGTAAAAGAAAAGAGGACAAGCGGGTTTTAGGCTGAAACATTCTACAGTGGATCATGGCATCATGTTGAGACACATTGTTGAAAAGGTTTGAGAGGACAAAGAAGTATTTTGTTGCTTTGTTGACTTCAAAAAAGCATTTGAGACAGTCCCTAGGGATAAGTTGTGGCGTAGAATGGAAGAACTTGAAATTCTTGTGCATTATAGAGTCGTTGTCCATTGACTTTATGAATAAGTGAAAGTCAAAATTAGAACCTCAACAAGTATTTCAGAAAGCTTTAGAAGTGACATTGGAGTCAAGCAAGGTTGCCCTCTATCCCCCACTCTTTTTGGTCTATATAGATAAATTGGAAGAGTGGCTAAATCTGCAAGGTGGAGATGGTGTTCGGTTGGGGGAGTTTGTGATAAAACTTCTTTTATATGCTAATGATATTGTATTGATTTCTAAATCGGCCCATGGATTGCAAATACACTTATATGCCCTTGAGCATTTTTGTAGAGCAGTGGGGATGCAAGTCAATACTAGCAAGACCAAAATAATGATTTTTTCTAATAAAAAGAAGCAGAGCAAGCATACTTTCTTCTTTGAAGGTAACATTCTTGAAGAAGTAAATGAGTACAAGTACCTTGGGATTGATTTAAACAACAAACTCAATTGGGAGGACTGCAGAAAGAAGAGAATTTTAGGAGGGTGGAAAGCGTTATATGATTTTCAAAACAGATGTAGTGAGGCAAAGTTATGGGATTGGAAAACGATTAAAGTGCTTTTTGGACTACTAATTTATCCAGTGATGCTATATGGGTGTGAATTGTGGGCTAGCAGCACCCCTGTGTCAAAATGGAAACAAATTGAGAAAATCCAAAAACGTTTGATCATGAAAAAGTTCAAAATAAAAAGTTCGGTGCATTATGAAATAATGTTGAGTGAAACAGGAGCAACTTCCATTGAAGCAATTGCTATCGTGCGGCTCATAAGATACCTAAAAATGATTGAACAAATGAGAGTAGGTAGATGGCCTAATGTTATCTTCAATGAAGGCATGAGTGAAAGAAAGAAAACATGGATGAAACAAAACTACACATGGATGCAAAAATAGAATATCTACCTCAACGTCTGTGCCACAAATAGCAAGGAGCTAAAGGATTTTGTTACGGAGAAGTTTTTTAAAATCATAAAAAGGTATAGGGAAAAGAGTTGTGTAGAAAGAAAAAATATTACATTGAGGAATTCAACCCTACTTGTGATTTACAACAAAAAGAGTTCATTGGAGCTAGCATTTCCTGGAGGGAAAAGGTTCTTCTTGCTTAATTAAGGACCAAACTCACATCAACTTAAAAACATTTCATTTTGGAATGTGATGCATTCAAAGACACAGAAAGAGAAAGTTATCAGAACATGTTAGCATCAATTTCTTGGCATTGTCTTTTTAGCGAAGGGATTGTTATCAGAACATGTTAGCATCAATTTCTTGGCATTGTCTTTTTAGCAAAGGGATTGTTGGAAGGTTGGGTCAGCTCATCATCAATTTGAATCTGAAAATAAGTCAATCGCAAAGAGTGAAAAAAAAAAGAAACTAATAGTCTCATAAACTATTTTTAATCTCATAAACTTTAAAATATCATTTCAGTTCTTTTTGTAATAAATAAATAATTTACATTATCGCTTATCAAATTTATTACATTTTTTTACCTATTTCAGATTTTTCATTCACTATCAAATACCAAATACGTTTAAAACAGCAGAGTACTTTACGTGGAACGTCAAATTGTTTTGTCTTAAATAAAACTTCCTTGCCCATGATTTGTTACACTGACCAAAGGAATAGGTGTTTCTAGAAGGAAATCGAACTCATCTCGTAAACGAATTTACGTACGAATTCAACTCAATGCTTCCGTATGTTTGACGTCTCATAAATGCGTGGTGGGCAAGATTTGTGGTTGCACTAAGGAGGAAATTGCCACAAACTCTTCTGCAACCGTTCAAACGAAACGATGGTATTAGATCCTTATATTTATCTATTAAAAAACAATTTAATTGCAAGACCGAGTGATTATACGTCTCCTAAATGCGTGGTGAGCAAGATTTGTGGCTGCATTGAGAAGGAAATTGCCACAAACGAAACGATGGCATTAGATCCTTCTATTTATCTATTAAAAAACAATCTAATTGTAAGAAGAACGAGTGATCATTCTCGCTGGACGAAGGAGGAGGAAATTGACATGGCCAACGAACTCTCTTTTATAACGAGCGTTCAACCAAGGGTATTAGATACTTCCATCTGATCATTTCCGTACAATGGATATAACGACTCGGAAAGGAATTCAGAAATCAATGGATTGACCCAGTTCCAGATATTGAGACATAATAGAGTAACAAAGGCATAGACCGAATAGAGTACCCTGAAATCGTGGGATCATCCAGGCCAGGACGACCAAAATATTGAGGTTTAGGGAGCATTCCCAATCTCTGCAACACATCTGCAATCTTATTTCTTTGTTATTGTATATCCGATGGCATCCTCTTCCACACCCACCTCTCCTGGCAACAACAACAACTATGTGTTTGACGTCTTCATTAATCACCGTGGACCGGATGTCAAAAGAACCCTAGCCACCGATCTCCACAATCGCCTTTGCAAACATGATCTGAGAGTATTTTTAGACCAGCAGGAACTGCAAGAGGGGGAGAAGATAACTCCTCAAATTGAAAGCGCCATTAGAACAGCCTCTGTCCACATAGCAATCTTCTCTCCTCGTTATGCGGATTCAAGATGGTGTCTCGACGAGCTCCTACTGATGGTGGAGACCATGTCTAAGTCGAGTTCCACCATCATCCCGGTCTTCTATGGTGTCAACCCTGCAGAGCTTCGGTGGACGCGGAGCAAAAATGGAGTCTACGCTCGAGCTCTCTGTGTGCTCGAAGAGAAAAAAACATCTCATAATCTACCACGATACGACAACAACACAATTGAAAAATGGAGGAAGGCTCTCTCTGAAGTTGCAGACATAAAAGGTTTTGACGGAGAGAATTATAACGGGTGAGAACACCATCCCAATCTAGAAATTTTAATATTTGATTTTTTTGTCTTATTTTTTAATTGAAATGGCATTTTTATGTATACGTTTCTGCATAGTGAATGAAAGGGAATTTGAAAGAGGGTGAAGATGAACTTCATATGCGTGGTAGCAATTAGCCCTTTTGTAATAACATCAATAACATCTTTCTTCCTTCCGAAAATTATTGACAAAGATCACTAAAATCTCTTTTTCCTTGGGAAAATATCGACCAATATTCTAGAGTAGTAGAAACAAAATAGTGCAAACGCTAGTGAAATTCATAAAATCTTCAGAGTTATAATGAATACTTCGAGATTACCTAAAGTTAGATATTCACAACTTGAGAGGCCAAAAATCCATAATTCCTAGCTTCAATATGTTCCCAGTCTTCTCTGGTTTTTTTGGATAGATGAGGAAACCATATTGTTACAGTAGTTAAATATTTATACATCACGTATTAATATATACTAGAGGTGCAGGGGTTGTTGAGTTCGAATTACTTGAATTGTCCGAGAATAGAAAAATAAATAGATAAAAAATTCATAATTTGAGTAACTAGAAATACACAATAAATAAATACAAAATTTTATAATTTGAGAAGCCAAAAATGCATAGTTGCTAGCTTTAATAAGTTCCCCATTTTTTCCTGACTACATGAAAAGGTAAAGAAACCAGATTACAGCAGTATTTAAATACTTATAAATCACACAAATATACAATAGAGTTGCGGTTGCTGAATTCAAATTATTTGAATTGTTTGAGAAATTTTAAAGAGAGATACAAATTCTTAGAGAATTATCATCATCACAAAAGCGAATAATAATTACACATAAATTTAACTCACAATGCATGAACTTCAAAAAAAAAAATACGAATCAACCAGTAGTAGCTTAACACATTGCCTCGGAACAAAAGTGCTCTAAGGTAGGAGACAACCGTGGAAGTTAAATTCAATTAAAACTTCTAACAGATACAGATCGACCATGCCACCATGCATATATTCAGCGTTTTTTGTTCGTAATTATGCTTTTTTTTTTTAACATATTTTTAATTCAGTCTCTTAGCTGAATAGCAGCATCTTACTTCTAAGGCATTAATTGTTGCTAATCAGGATTAATAATATAGATCAAGCAAAATTTAAATTATGTATCACTCAAACAGTTCAGAAAATTTTCTCCCGTTCATAACTCAGTTTGCTAAGGGCTTGTATTCTTTTTTCAAGATCTTTGGTTCTACCCTTGTAGACTTAAGTGACTCTGAATGCTTCTCACGTTCATGGACCCTTTAGTTTGCTAAGTACTTGTATTCTTTTTCGTTTGAGATCTTTGGTTCTACCCTTGTGGATGAAAGTGACTCTGGGTTGCTCAAACATTGTTCATGTTTGGTTTCTTTCACTGTTTTAGTGTGAAGACAGGTGTCTTGCAGTGTCTTGAGGCGGTCTTCAAACTCTGCAATTTTCCTTCGGTATTCAGACCAAATGAGCTCCTCGAAGACGTCGTGGAAGCAGTGTTGAAAAATGTTAAAAGAACACTGGATGTGTCCGAATACCCAGCAGGCTTGGCAGAAAAACTGAAAGATTTGGAAACCACAGTGTCATTGCAGCAGGAATGCGGGAAGGCCAGAGTTATAGGAATAGTGGGCCTTGGTGGGGTTGGAAAAACTACCCTAGCAAAAAAATTCTTCAACCATCACAGATCAAATTACAAGCGATCTTGCTTTTTATTTGATGTCAGAGAAAAATCTAGTTTAAATTTCATGCAAAGTATACTTCTAAAGGAGCTGGCTCAATTTCATGGACAAATACGCAGCCCTGATGAAGGTAAAGTGAAGATCAGAAGGTATCTCCAATCTTGTCAGGCCCTCGTAATTGTGGACGACGTGGATCACGTTAAGCAACTGGATGCATTACTTTTACCAGCTAAAGATGTCCTTCATCCTAGAAGCTTGATTTTAGTTACTTCTCGTGATAAGCGTGTTCTTATAAACGCAGACATTACAGAATCGTCCATTTACACATTGAAAGGCCTCAATCGACAACACTCTCGACAGCTATTTTGCTCGCACGCTTTCGGACAGCCTCATCCAGTTGTCGGATTTGATGAAGTGGTTCAAAAGTTTTTAGATAGCTGCCAGGGATTGCCCTTATCTCTAAAAGTGCTCGGGGCTCATATGCGCGGAATAAACAGTTTGACCCCTTGGAAAGCCCAGTTGCATAAAATTTCCAAAATCCTTCCAGAGGATATACAAAGCAGGCTTAAAATTAGCTACGACGGTCTGGATGAAGAGGAGAAGAAAATATTCTTAGACATTGCCTGTTTCTTCGTAGGAGAAGATATGGATACTGTTGTAAGAATATGGGACGGATCCGATGGCGAAGGAGGATTGAATGTTGGGAACCTGCAAAATAAATGCCTAGTGGAAGTGGACGAGAAAAACCGTATAAGAATGCACGACCACCTCCGAGAACTGGGCAGACATCTCGCGAACAAGGATGGTGAGATTCGGCTCTGGGGCCCACCTGACAGCGTTCTTGATAATCTTTCTGGCCAATTACCTGTAAGTATTTTGAAGCTTTTGAGTCTCAAACGACGTTGGTTGGAAAATAGAGTTGTGTTATCAAAATTTTGTGAAGTTTTAAATTTTTGAAACTATGCAAGAATGAGTCTTGTTCTAACAGCCTCGAGTGAACTCAGGTGCGTGGAATTAGAATGGTTCACGGAAATCACACTGAACAATCTTTCGAAAACCTTATGGAGCTTGCAGGCAGTCGTTTATCAAGTAATATGAGGAGGTTGCAGTTGCTTAGGGCAGACGGTTGTTTTGTTGAACGCCTATTCCGTGTTGGGCAGTTAACACAACTTATATATCTTCGCTGGGAGAACTTTCCGATCTCCTCCTTACCTTCCACGATTCCCATAAAGAATTTAAGAGTATTACATATAGAAGGGGAGAATCTGGAAACACTGTGGCAACATGAATCTGAGGTATATGTTTGTTTTGTTTCTCTTCCAATTGTAAAATCGCTTTCAATTAAGAATTGTTTTATTATACCGCTTGACATTTACAGCGTCAAACCCACTTTAATAATGTATGTGAACATTGCAGGCACCTCTACAGTTGAGGGAATTACATATCGGTGCTCCCCTTTCATACGTTCCAGAGTCAATTGGGAACCTGAAGCACCTTGAAAAATTTGTCCTGTACAAGAGTAATCTGGAAGCTCTGCCAAATGAATTCTGCCATATGCATTCCTTGAAACTCCTCGAGTTAAAGGAATGTGAAAATATGACAGTGCTGCCAAATTCAATCGGCAACTTGACAGGACTCCAAAGTCTTGATTTGTGTGGGTGCTCCAGTCTGCAGAGGCTCCCAGACTCAGTTGGGAACTTGACAGGCCTCCAAAGTCTTGTCTTGGCCCGGTGCTCCGCTCTACAGACGCTCCCAGGCTCGGTTGGGAACCTAACGGGCCTACAAAATCTTGATTTGGCAGTGTGCTCTGCTCTGCAGCGGCTCCCAGACTCAATCGGGAACCTGACGAGCCTCCACTCTCTTGGATTGGCCTCGTGCTCCTCTCTACAGACGCTGCCAGACTCGGTTGGGAACCTGACGGGCCTCCAACGTCTTGATTCGGCATGGTGCCCATCTCTGCAAATTCTCCCAGACTCGATTGGTAACCTAACGGGCCTCCAACGTCTCGATGTGGGTGGGTGCCCCACTCTGCAGACGCTTCCGGATTCAGTCGGTAACCTGACGGGCCTACAAATTCTTTACTTAGGCGGGTGCTCTACTCTGCAAACACTCCCAGACTCTGTTGGAAACCTGACGGGACTCCGGGATCTTGACTTGGGCGGGTGTTCCGCTCTCCAGACACTCTCAGACTCAATTGGGAATCTGACGGGCCTCCAACACCTTAAGTTGGGCGGGTGCTTCGCTCTCCAAAAGCTCCCAGACTCTGTTGGGAACCTGACGTGCCTCCGACGCCTTCAGTTGAGCGGCTGCTCCGCTCTCCAGACACTCCCAGACACGGTTGGAAACCTGACGGGCCTCCGACGCCTTCAGTTGAGCGGCTGCTCCGCGCTCCAGACACTCCCAGACACGGTTGGAAACCTGACGGGCCTCCGACAACTTCGGTTGGGCGGGTGCTCCGCTCTCCAGACGCTCCCAAACTCCGTTGGGAACTTGAAGGACCTTAAAAGTCTTCAGTTAAGTCTTCAGTTAAGCGGGTGCTCCGCTCTCCAGACGCTCCCACACTCCGTTGGGAACTTGAAGGACCTTCAAAGTCTTCCGTTAAGCGGGTGCTCCTCTCTCCGGAAGCTACCAGACACGGTTGGGGACCTGACGGCCCTCCAAAAGCTCCACTTGGGCGAGTGCTCCGCTCTCCCAGACTCGGGGGGTTCCGAATAATTAAAAAAATTATTCGTATTTTTTGAATTGTTAATTATTTTAATTGAGTGAAATTATATATATTAATTAAGGGTAAGTTATTTTATTGAAATTTATTTTTATTAAAATTTTATTTTATTTAACTGTATCTTTTATTAAAATCGAGGAAGGATCATCGATCGAACTTTTATTTGCGCACGATAATAATAAATAAATAAAACTGTAGAGTCGTTTTTATTATTTAAAAGGAATTATTTTTATTTAATATCAAGTTAATTTTTATTGAAATTGATTTCATTAAAATCTATAAAGGGAGACCCTGTTTTTTTAATCTCTATTTTCATCATGATAAAATGCGTTCTAAGTTCCTATTGTAACACGGTCTAATTTTTTTTATAGGCTCATGTAAGATAAATTTATTCAAAGTATAAATTAAAAGATTAAATTACTTAATATGCATATTTTCATCGACATCAAATTTTGGGAAAAAATGTGTGGAATGCCTCAGTAAGTTCAAGATTTTTGAAAAGCTTTGTAGCAAAATGTTTAAGAAACTAGCCGATCTAAATTTCTGGAAGCACTGCAGTGACTCTCAATCTTTCCATTCTTCACTAGATTTCCTCTCCTGTCATGGTCCTAGCAGATGCTCGATGTGCGAATCAGCAGAGGAGACTAATTTTCACATGTTTTTCCAATGCAATTCCTCTCTGGAAAACTGGTATGATCTTGCCATTTTATTTGGGTTTCCTCATATTGTCTTTGTTTCTGTTCATGCAGCCTTTCAATGGTAGTGTTCTCAATGCGAGTCTAGGCGCCCTCTTCTTATTATCATGATCTGGTGCGCTTGGAAGTGGCAGAACTATAAAATTCTCAGAGAATCCAAGGTTCCCTATAAGTCCATTTTGAACCGCATCAGCTCAATTTTTTACTCTGTTCCAAGAAAACAGGCCTAATGTTTGGGCTTGGCTATCTGTGGTCTTTGTTTTTTCTCAATGATTATGATGATAGGCATATGTATCGATGAGTTCTGCCTCTCTCAATCTGGAACCAATTTCTAGAAGTTTGGAATATTGCTCTGCACTTTTTTCCAGTCTCCATGTTAAGCTGTGCTATCTGTCATCCCTCTTATGTGCTTTTTCTCAATGATGTCTTGATATGGGGCTGTTCAAGTCATCCTTTTGTATCTAATCATGGTTTTTATATTGACTTAATATAATCTATGGCGCTTTTTCTTCTGAAAAAACATAGACCAAATCTCAATAGTATTCTTCAAGAGGCCAGCACTGCGCTGAAATCCAGCATACCCGATTTGTTCTTGCGCACCTCTTAAAATTTATAAATTACATTTACAACTTTCTTTTGTAATGAATAGTGAGCTATGGGCAATCTTAAATTGTAGATTGTTTATCACTGCGTCCAATATATTCGATGACTCGTCATAAACTCATTTGCAAATTTGATTTCATTATCCTCAAAGCAGCTCCCTCACACCGGGCTTGGCCCATCCAACACCGTTCAATTCCTCCCTTAGAAATTTCCATGTGGCATCCAACTCATTTCCTTTCGCTTTCAGCTCTACTCACAACTCATCACCTGTTCTTAACTATTGATCTCGCTTTCCGCTCTTATCAACCCACCATTCTGACTTCCGAAACCCTAAACTCACATCCCCTCTCTCGTACCGATTCTAGCACCATCTGCTCCTCTTCTTGTAGTTCGGATTCTCCTCGACCTGCACCTTCTGCCTCGGATTTGCAGTCTTCAACTTCTGCTTACCTGATCTCATATCCCCTCTCTTAATCCGATCCTAACACCTCTGTATTGCTTACAATACAGATTTAACTCTTCCTACAAAAGGAATTTTGAGAAATACACATGTACACAGATTGTTCAAAACAATATGTATTACTATTGAATCACAAACCCCAGATACATGCCACATAAATAGTCTTTTATGAGATCCAACAACATAAATAGTGTTAGTGTTTTATGAGATCCAACAATTTCTAAACAGAAATTATTTTTGAGAAAATATATCAGCAAGACAATCCTACCTATATACTAATGTAAGCATTATTCCAAGTCCCCCCTTTTAATGCTTACATTACATCATTACAAAGATTATTACAAGAATCATAAATTACATATAGTCAAATTTGTTTGGCTGGTCTTCATCAGCACTCACATTCAAAAATTTCTAAACAGAAAGATTATTGTTGAGAAAATATATCAACAAGACAATCCTACCTATATACTAATGAAAGCATTATTCCAAGTCCCCCCTTTAATGCTTACATTACATCATTACAAAGATTATTACAAGAATCATAAATTACATATAGTCAAATCTGTTTGGCTGGTCTTCATCAGCATTCACATCCACTTTGAAACCTCGCAAACACCACTCTTTCTCCACCACCTCATGTTCGAGTTGTCCCCTGAACTCCATTTAAAAACATGAACGCCTCTTGACCATCTTTGAGAGACTTTGTATAATTGACACCTCTAGACCATCTTTGACAAACTTTGTATAATTGACGCTTCTTGATTTCCCGAAGGACAACCTCGATACTAGACCACCCAATGGACACACTCTCATCTATCAAAACACTGCTAACTACACTTTTGATAGTTGTATAGGTGAGTTGTCTGGGTACCGAGTGTATCCAACAGTCAATTATGCCACTGACCTTTCTAGATAAATGGATCTCATAACATAACCTGTAACTGATGCTCTTGAAGCCCAAAGCATAACAAGACACATCAGCATATAACAGATTCACACAATCAAATTAGTTATGTGTTTAAGGGTTTCCGAGCGCCAGGAATCGCTAATTTGAATTATGAAACACTATTCATTAATTGGTTCTTTGTCGTATATGTTTTAGTAAATTCTAGACACAACTACATTTCTTAATCTTATACATCACATCCAAAGACATCCTAGTTACAACTTCAAAATTCGTAGCTTTACTTTGACAGCAACAAAATTTATTTTTGGAGGGTAAGAGAGAAAAGCACGCATAGTAGAGAAATCATCTAATATTTTGTTGTTTCAAACGACCTCTCGCTGCCATATCTGCCCAAGGTAGCGCTGCACCAGATGTCAAGCCCCTTTTCCATGATCTTTTAAACCATTAAAATGAATGCTAAGAATACATCCCATAATGGCAAGTGCAACATTCAATTATAGTCAATTTAATCAAGTTAGGACACCGTGAGACATTTTCATACATCTTATTCCTTGGCACTGGACAACAATAGCACAGTCATGGTGGATCCCCTCAAAAGCTTCATACCTCAAATTGTCCACAAAATGTTAATCCAGGTGGCTTCTAGAGAAGCTTGAATCTTAGACACAACCTGATGCTATTGACTGGACGCAGGACTATACAACCATGACCATGTATTCATCCTGCCCATCTGGTTCTGTGCATTTGCTTCAATGCACACCCATATCTGCTGCTCTGCAACCAGTTCTGCAGGATTCAACGTCATCTACTATATTTCTCTTATCATCACTGCCAAGCTCAGCAACATTTTCTTCTGAAACTTTTTCTTTGTGGAGAAATGGGATGTCCAGAAGGGCTATGCCCTCGTCGCCATTGTGCAAGCACTATGTTGAATACGCTGTGAAATACAACTGTTGAGATGAATCTGATCAAATTACATGAGTTGTCAGGTGAAGAAGAATAAGTCATTCCATGACTTCTTGAATCTGGATTTACTGAATTATGTTGCCTAGTGTCGGATCAAATTCTCATGGTCCTGGCCTCCACGCATATTCTAACTGGGCTGAGACAACGCTTCAGGTGAAGGAATATGAGCTAATGCTACAGGATTCCCACACTGCGCCTCAGATTGATTCCGGCAATCTCAAATCGCGTCGGGGCTCAGACAGTATGCAGCAGGATGCAAATGTTTGGACAACACAGCCAATGCCAACCCCTTTCAGAAGGAAATACTAGACACCCTTCACCATGTCAAGATTGCCACAGTGAAGGATTCCACGCCACCTAAAACAAAAGAACAAACAGATTTGTAGATCCACAAACTACACATATACCCATCTATCCTAATCTATGTACAGAAAATTAAATCTCAGATATCTTGCATTTTTCTGGGCCCTCCCTTGAGGGAGTCAGGCCCATCTATAGGCTCTGATACCAAAAAGGAATTTTGAGAATTACACATGGTACACAGATTTCTGAAAACAATTCATATTATTATTCAATCACAAACCCCAGATACATGCCACATAAATAGTGCTTTATGAGGTCCAACAATTTCTAAACTGAGAGATTATTGTTGAGAAAATCTCTCAACAAAACAATCCACTTAACAAACCAATCCTATCTATATACTAATGTAAGCATTATTCCAAATCCTACACCTTCTGCTAAACCTTCACGCGCGGCTTCTTCCTTCACCCAACCTCCCTCATTCCCCACTCAAACTCTCATTTCCCTACCATCATTCAACTGGGACCCTCTGCTGTCAAATTCCTATCAACACAGCAATTATTCTCCTCTAAAAGCACAACCAAGCCCTCTGAAGCTAACTTGGCAAATTCGGATGAATGATACAGATTTTCATACTTAGAGATTTCCTAGAAGGGAGAGGTGGGGAGGGCAAGGGCTCTCATTAGCCACAATGGAACTCAGAGGTTTAGTTTTGCTTGGATTCTAGGCGTTAAAACCAATAATCAAGCAGAGGCCTATGTGCTTTTGCAAGGAATCACTCTCGCTTATCAGCCAGGAGAGAAATCTAAATGTTATAGGGGATTCCATGGTTATCCTGTTCCATATGAACAAATCGTCACCCACGAGGACAATAAGCTAAATGCTCTTCTTCACAGGATTTTTGACCTACAGTTGAAATTCAACGGAATTCAGTGGTTCCATTTCCTTTGAAATCACAATCAAAAGGCAGATAAACCAGCCAACTTAGCACTTCACCAAAAGAGATGGGATTATCATGGTCAATGGGCAGCCACATCATCATTCTATCCCATAGCATGTCATCCACACCATGTGGCAACTTGCATGCAATATCTCCAAAGCAAAAGCACTCAAGGTGAGTAGTCGACGTAAGGAGACTAAATTTGCTGGTCACTGTAAGCTTGAACGAACTCTCAGCTATGGTTTTAAATTTTGTAATCTGAACAATATGGATACCCAATTCTGCAATTTCGGGCAGTATGGATACAGACGGGGTCTGTTATACACTCTGGAATCAACCTACAGAACTGTTCTCTGAAATGGTTGATTGTAGTTTGAAATCACAGATGGAAGGCAGGGGCCGGGTTCGTCCATGTATCTATCTATGCATCTTTCTGCTGGCTTTCACCAGTGCTTTTCAATACAAACAATTTTGTCCCCGTTAAAAATAAAAAATAGAAATAAAAGACATTATAAAGATTGGCTGATAAAGCAGCTGAGTAATCTCGATCTATATACTTTAATAAGATCTCGTCTCTATATCATTTCCACTTTCGCCTGTGCTTCAGAGCCTTCCGTTAGTCTCAGTATTATTCTCATGTTCAATCAGCTGTTGTCTTGAAGCTCAAGACAGGTATTAGTGGAGATATCTTTTAATCAGGTGTTGAGTATTATTTGGAAGTCATTGAATAAGAATGGTGGTCTTTGAAAACAGTGAAAGTTTTACAATGTTAAAGAGTTTAGACTTCTGTGATCCATACTTGATTGTGAGAATGATTTCGGCAAAATCACATAGAGAATCATTTGTTGACGCGTTTCGAACCAACTAGTGTGGTTCATCGTCAGGAGTCAGGACAAGTTGAGAAACAATACTGAGCGATCCGTTAAATAGAGCATGCAGGTCCTTCAATGGCTATGGGCAACGGTTAAAGAGACACTTAACGGTTATAATCTATATAAAATAATTATATAATAATATTATTATTTTAATTTATTTTTATTTATTTATTTATTTAGCAATATTATTATATTAAAATATTGTTATACCGTAATATTATTGATTAGTAATTAATTTAATTCACGCTAATATTATATATTATATATATTATATATATTATATATTATTATTATGTAACAATTATTCACAGTAATATTATTGTATTAATCGATATTAACATAAGCTCATATTAATTACAAATTAATAATATGAATATTATTATTATTATTATTTTCCGAAGGTGGTAAAACCTATCAACTCAGGTGTCAAACCAACAGTGAGGACAGCTATCCGCAAACGCTGAGTTTGACTCATCACTGTTAAATAGGAAAACCACGTCACCTGGCATAACCATGTTGGTGGTCCGTAATCGGGAGCAGGCTCTCACTCCTGCCAGATGCCTCTGGGTCTTGGGCCGTTAACCTGTTTCCTTACGTCCGAGGAAGACGAGCTCTTAGCCATATGAATATTATTATTAATAATAGATTAAGGTAAATTTATTTATTTTTTTTAACATCAAATTTTTAAAATATGGTTATAGTAGTAATATTATTGTATTAACCTTTAATATTATTATAATATTAGTCTAGGGTATATATATATATCTATATATAATATATATAGAGTAAAATGAATAATATTAAAATGTTAATTTCTAATAATCTAGTTCTTGGGTGAATAAAAAATTAAATACTAAAGAGACTAAGGTTATAAAAAGAGCGAAATTATTATTACTAAACCAAAGATATCAAGAGAAAACAACGACCAGCTAAACAAACCCAGAGGGGTCAGGGGAAGAAGAGTCTAAGATAAAAGGGCTGGGATCCAACACCTACTAATCTTCCAGCTGTCATCCCTATTGAGATTCAGAGGTCTTTTCTCGATCTCAAGGGCTTCCCTCAATTTATGATGGTGAAACTGCACCACTCTTGCGACAACATGAGCCTCTTCTATACAAACTTGATGTTTAGTTTTCTCGGCATGCTCAGCGAGGGCTGAGGACTTGGCCCTACCATGCCTCAAGTCTGCTGAGTGCTCACTAATCCTCTGATTAATCGAGCGACCAGTTTCACCAATGTATGGGGCCCCACAGGAACAGGGAATGACATAGACCCCTTTCATGTCTTTAGGGTCGACAGGATCTTTAACAGATCTGAGAGAGCTACGGATGGTGTTAAGAGGTTTAAAGGTCGAGGGAATATTATGCTTCTTAAGAATCCTGGCGATCCTATCAGTGGTTCCTTGGATGTACGGGAGGTGTACCCCCAGGACCCGGTCTTTAGGATCTTTATGGACAGAGTGCTCCTTCCGAGCCTTGAGGAAGGCTTTCTGACCTAGGTGTCTACTGTAACCATTTTTAACGAAGACATCCAGGAGATGAGCCCTCTCCTTTGCCAAGTTTTTCTCATCAGAGATTCTTAATGCACAAGTAGCAAGTGTGTTGAGAATGCCTAACTTCTGAGCAGGGAAATGATGAGAGCTGGCGTGTAGATATTGATCGCTATGAGTCTTTTTCCGAAATCCCTTGTGGGAGAAGGAACCATCAATATTCTTAGAGATGAGAACATCGAGGAAGGGAAGACAACCATTGACTTCCTTTTCCATAGTGAACTTAATGGCGGAGGACTGCTCATTGAGATGACGGAAGAAGAGATCCAACTCATCGTGCCCATGAGACCAAACGACACCAGAATTGCAAAATAATAGGAATTTTTCAATGGAATGCACTGAGAGCATAGACAATAAGGTATAATTACAGTAAATCCATTTAGGTCTTGAGATCTATCCATTTGAAGTCTTTCCGTCAGTTCTAGCATTCCTATATTAAGTTACAAAATAACACATTCAATTTTATCCTTTCTCCAGAACAAATCTAATAAGTTCTAGGCACCTTCCTGAAAATTAAGAATTCAAAAATCAAGGGCCCTCGTTCCAATTTACAAGTGATGTACCCTTCAAATTTTCATTATTCATTTTTAATGACAATTTTCTCCTAAGAATGGAATAAGAGGTGGCATTCACCACTTCTGGAATGTATGTCTACTACAGTTTTACATGTTCTTGTCTGCGACAGATTTAGTTATGTCAGATTAGTTACATCTCCCTCTATAACATGGATGCCAGGTCTCACCATTCATCTCAACCTTCTATTTGCTATTTCAAACAAATTACCATTACTGTCTGAAGAAACTCATATTGAAAGCTTGAAATTCACAGATAAGACCACAAAAGAAAACCGCCTATATTTAGTAAAATTCGCATCTTCAGCCAACAACAGAATCTTTCATTTTTCTAACCACTATCAGATAACAAAAGTTCATCTTACATTTTAAACAAAATGAAGAAAGTCTCCCTCCAAATCAAACAATCTGTGATTTCTAAAATTTGATGTACCCTTCAAATTTTCATTATTCATTTTTAATGACAATTTTCTCCTAAGAATGGAATAAGAGGTGGGCATTCACCACTTCTGGAATGTATGTCTACTACAGTTTTGCATGTTCTTGTCTGCGACAGATTTAGTTATGTCAGATTAGTTACATCTCCCTCTAAGGCTCTATAACATGGATGCCAGGTCTCACCATTCATCTCAACCTTCTATTTGCTATTTCAAACAAATTAACATTACTTTCCGAAGAAACTCATATTGAAAGCTTGAAATTCACAGATAAGACCACAAAAGAAAACTGCCTATATTTAGTAAAATTCGCATCTTCAGCCAACAACAGAATCTTTCATTTTTCTAACCACTATCAGATAACAAAAGTTCATCTTACATTTTAAACAAAATGAAGGATAAGTCTCCCTCCAAATCAAACAATCTGTGATTTCTAAAATGCGCAAGCTAAAACAAGATGATAATATCTAACCCTTAATTCTACCAACCCAAATAACAAAAGATTATCATCGGACCAAACAATTATATCATTCCAATACTTGGTAATAATAGCAAATTAGCAATGACGAGAAAGAAAAATTATTAGTGCTTAGAAGTACAAGGTCCATTTCGACATTGATGATGCAATTTGTAACCATTCATAAGCATATCAATGTTTCAAAGAATGCAGAAGCACATATGGATGAGTGAAAATTAAGAATTCAAAAATCAAGGGACCTCATTCCAATTTACAAGTGATGTACCCTTCAAATTTTCATTATTCATTTTTAATGATAATTTGCTCCTGCGAATGGAATAAGAGGTGGCATTCACCATTTCTGGAATGTATGTCTACTACAGTTTTGCATGTTCTTGTCTGCGACAGATTTAGTTATGTCAGATTAGTTACATCTCCCTCTATAAGATGGATGCCAGGTCCCATCATTCATCTCAACCTTCTATTTTCTATTTCAAACAAATTACCATTACTGTCTGAAGAAACTCATATTGAAAGCTTGAAATTCACATATAAAACCACAAAAGAAAACCACCTATATTTAGTAAAATTCGCATCTTCAGCCAACAACAGAATCTTTCATTTTTCTAACCACTATCAGATAACAAAAGTTCATCTTACATTTTATCCAAAATGAAGAATAAGTGTCGCTCCAAATCAAACAATCTGTAATTTAAAATGGGCAATCTAACACAAGATGATAATACACTAGCCCTTAATTCTACCAATCCAAATAACAACAGATTATCATCGACCAAACAATTATATCATTCCAATACTTGGTAATAATAGCAAATTAGCAATGACTAGAAAGAAAGAAAAAATATTATTGCTTAGAAATACAAGGTCCATTTCAACATTGATGATGCAATTTGCAACCATTCATAAGCATATCAATGTTTCAAAGAATGCAGAAGCACATATGGATGAGTGTAAAAGCTGCTAGTTTGCTGTTATATAAAAATTAATCAAGTATGTAATTAGTAATTAATTAGGCACCCAAGGCAGTGTTTGAGCCAGGGGCCTCCCACATTTGTAATCATCTTTCAATTTATCAATAATATATGTATATATTCAGAGTGATTCACTCCGTTTGGTATCGGAGCAAGTTCGCTCCTCGGGGCTTTGTTGCTGCTCGATCCGCTGCCATCGTTTTCCTTCTGTTGTCGCTGTCCCTACACTCTCCTATCCGTCGTCATTGTGCCTACCCACTAACTCCGAACACTACTCGCCGCGTCAACCCTCCACGTCACCGTGCCGCTCGCCCCTTTTCGTTGTTGCCTTACGTGTTCCCGAACCTTCCCTGTCTTCACCTGCCACCTACGTTGTCTCCCGACCAGCGGTTCATGTTCCAACCCCGTTAGACTGTCATGCTCCCTGTCATATTCGTCATTCCGTTGTGCTTCCCGTCATATCTTCCCTATCATATCCGCGTTCTTTCTGACCGGCCTGTCCCCTCTAGACCAACACACCATTTCCAATCTGCCTGTTGTCCATATAGTCTTTGTCCAGTCAACCATTAACCATTCTTCTAGCCGTGTTGTCTCATTCATTCTCTGTCACGTCTAGTCTCAATCGTTGTGACTCACCCTCATTCACACCGACAGTCTCCCTTTTGTGGCTCAACCACTTGCCCAACTACACATTAATATTTTGGCCAATTCAAAAAGAAATTTAATTCAAGTGACGCTATATTAATATTATATACATGTAATATTAATTTATTATAATATTTATAAATATATAATTTATTTTTTTCTGAAGAGAAAAATCGTAATTTTATTAATTAAAACAAAATTACATGTTGCAGATGTTGTGGCGCATTCCATCAGCAATAGTTTGCTGCTGATCAAAGTTCGTGAAATAACAAGAAAATAATGTACAAGTGGGGAAAAGTCAAGCTTTTCACCCTTTTTCTTCTCAACCTTCCGCCACTCCCCTTGAGTCGGTGATGAAGATACAAGTGCTAGCGAAGTGTCAGCCACAGATTGGGGGTTGTCTTTATCAAAATCTGAAGTGTCTAATATGTGTTGTCGTTTGGATCCACTGATATCCATTGTTTCTGGTATCTTTACTGGCTATGAGTCCATCGATTCTTGTGGATTTATGTCCTCTGCTTCTGGTTCTTTATTCATCTGATTGTTCTCGTTGGGTATGACGTGTTCCACATCCTCTTCCTCCTCCTCATCAAAGAGTGGTGGAGGAAATTGCCATCCCTTGGCTTGTTTCCCTGTTTTCTTCTTCCTACGAATGTCTTTTTCCACTGTTGGACACGTGTTTTGTAGATGTCCAGTTTGTCGGCAAGTTCTGCATCTGAATGTTGTATTTTCATAATCTAAAACCTGTGTCCAACACCTCTGTCTATGCTTCAGTTGAATCTGATCTGGCAAACCTCTACTGAGGTCTACTTCCACGCAAATTCGTGCAAAAGTGTAGATTCTTTCCTTCAGTCTTTGGGTGTCTATTTTGATGTATCGCCCACTAGTATTACCTATTCCTGCAAGAACTTGTTGATTCCAAAGGTGTATTGTAAGGTTGTGCAAGCATACCCAAACTGGCATCCTAGAAACAACCATTGTATTTGCATCAAATTCTGGAAACCATGGTGTGATGAAGAGACCTGTGGACCCCCAGAACCAAGGTCCTTCCTGTATAATAATATCTCTAGCCTCTGTTGTAGGGAAATTCACTATGAAGAACCCCTTGGAACAGAGATGTATTTCACATTGTGTTGTCCAATTTGTGAAAATCCAATGAAATTGCTCATTTGTTTCTGGTATATCTATGTTTAATTCTGGGGTATAATTCAGCTGCTCCACAATATATGACCTTGGTTCTATTCCTGCTTGTTTTGGTGTTGTTGTGGCTACATTTTTTCCTTGCAGAATGTTTTTGAAAGATATACCTCTAGTTTTTTCCCCTAATGTGTTTCTGCATTTTTTGCTAAGCAATTCCCACTTCCTTCTCCCTTATAAAGATTTTTGTTGTTATTCGCCACGCCACCTCTTATTCCCAGATTGAGAATTATGGTTGACAGAGATGCGATTTTGTAATCCTTAAGTTGCTCGGAGTCCTGGAGTGCTCTGCCCCCATGTATCAGATTTTGTAAACTAGTGAGATATCCCACTTGTTGTGAGATGAGATTCTTCAGTTGCTTCACATAATCGGTTCCATATACCCAAAGCAAATGTGTTTTTCCGACAGGGGTTTTGACAAATACTTGGAAGCGGAGGGTACTTACCAGAGATCCAGTTTTTGTTGTCGACTGGGGGTAGCTTGTCCGAACAGCTGCAATTACACTTCGCCGCAGTGTGAGCTCTGCATTCCCTAACAAGGTTTTGGTTCCCTGTTCCCATTGTTCAATTAGCTGCGAATGCTCTGCCTTATACTATTCCTTCTGCAACCCCATGGACCTTTGTATTTCACCTCTTTCGGCATCGGGTGTTTTACCCTGAAGGGCAGCA
The DNA here is from genome assembly GCA_000404065.3 of Pinus taeda. NCBI lineage: Eukaryota > Viridiplantae > Streptophyta > Pinopsida > Pinales > Pinaceae > Pinus > Pinus taeda. The sequence continues at coordinate 30,110 of APFE030509140.1, read as the reverse complement.
GACATTTTCAGATTTTGTTTCGCAGGGTCTCTGTCGGTCTGGGCTGTATCTATGCCCGTCACTGTAGGGTATGGTTCCGTCTGAGAATGACCTCAATCTGTTGACCCTATCGACCTGTTCCAAACCACAAGATCTCTGTCATTCAGCTTGCCTTTCAGGCTTTCCTCTACGCTTTGGCCCCATGAGTCATGGCAGAGGGGTATCTTGGCCCTTGTATGCCCCCAGATCTTTACTAACTATAAATTATTAATATTTAATAACTATATATAATATTTATAAAGTGATTCCAAATATATATATTATATATATATATAATATATATATATTAAAAAATAAAATAAAATAAAAATTACTACATAGTTAAGTTTAAAAAAAAAGTGGGGGTTAAGTTTAAAAAAAAGGTGGGGGTTAAGTTTAAAAAAAGTGGGGGTTAAGTTTAAAAAAAAAGGTGGGGGTCGGGGGGGTTAAGCTCGAGAAATATACTCCAACACATACCCGATCCATGTCTTCGTCAATGTCGATCGTTGATTTTAGTAAAAAATTGATTGCTCTTGAGAATAAGGTTACTGGACATTCCAATGAAATCAAAGAGCTCCAAGATACAAGAAACAGAATAGAGAGTCAACTCGAGCAAAACCATAACGAATTTAAAAAAGATCATGCAATCCTTTCAAATAAGGTGGATCTATATCATAATCAAGCAATGGTGATGTTGACCTGTATTTGTGACAAGTTGAAGATTACACCTAATCAAAATTTCAAATACCCCATAATAATGAAGCTACTCAACAAACTCGTCAGACTCACATGAGAAACCTGAGTCTCCAAAAGCATCGTACATCCCCCATCAACAAAATAGTAACACGAGTTTTCAAAATATGCAGCTCTGGAATCAATATTTGAATATGCAGCTCGTGAATCAATACCCATTCTTCACTCCATCAATTGCTACATATCAAAGAAGAGCAAAACTTGAGCTCTCCAAATTTGATGATAACGAAAAGTGTTGTGTTGCATGGTTCAATAAAACAGAAGAATATTTTGAGATTTACGGTATTAACAATGCTAATGAAAAGATCAAGCATGCGTCCATGCAAATGGAAGGCAAAGCATATAATTGGTATATGTGGTGGAAAAAAATGACACTTGCTATCTGTTGGAGGAAATTCAAAAATGCATTCTTTAAAAGGTTCCAAGGTGTCAAGGAAGAAAAGTTCTTCTCAGCACTCACCAAACTACAACTAAAAAGAGATGTGGACGAATACACTCGAGAATGGGAAACTTTAGCCACACGAGTACCTGGATTATCAAAAACTCGTCTCATTCAGTCATACATCACAAGACTTAAACCCCATCTCCAGGTCGAGCTTGAGCTTCATGACATTACCTATGTAGAAGTAGCAAGACAAAAGGCAAATAGCAAGACAGAAGGAAAAAGCTGCTTGAAAAAAAAAAGCACAAAAAGTTGCAGTGACCAAAAGTTGAAAGAGTATATTCGAGACGAAGATTTCACCAAATTGGGGACACGAATAATACAAAATATGTTCCACCACATCTTTGTGAAAGAGAAAAAACTTTGGAAATGCAAAGAATGAAAGAAGGCAAGTGCAAACGTTGTAGCGAAAAATGGGACCCTTAACACCAAGGCCCTATATAAGTGTGAAGCAATTAATGATTCACAGAATGAAGACTCAAAAGAGATCGAAGATTCTCCACAATTTTCTTCAAAAATAGATCACAAGAATATTTTGCAAGTGTCATTATCGACCATGACAAGTATATCGCAACCCCGGACATTAAAGTTACAAGTCATATCAAAAAAAGCAATGTAATGGTTCTAATCGATACTGGTTGCACCCACAACCTTTTGGACTCAACTATGGCGAAAAGGCTCAACATTTTCACCTTTCCTATGCCCAACATGAAAGTTATGGTAGTTGACAGTAAGAAAATTGAAAAGGTAGGGAAATGTCATAAAGTCAAATTATAGATTCAAGACTATAATCTAGAGTCTCTGTTCTACACTGTACTATTAGGAGGAATGGATGTGGTCCTGGGTATCCAATGGCTACAAACCCTAGGCACCTACTCTGCCAACCATCAAAAGCGATTTATAAGATTTGGATGAGAAGGGCAGAAATACAAGTTATATGGGTTCCAAGTTCCAACCCCCTGAGAATCAAATTGTATCATCATCTCAAATGATGAAAATGATTCGGAAAGAGCACCAACATATTTGGTGCAATGTCATCAATTAAAAATGCTAACTTCAAAAATGATTAACGAAGAGTCACTCGAAGTTCAAGAACTAATTCAAAAGCACGAGAAGGTTTTCCAAGACCTTCCAATAAAGTTGCCTCCTAAAAGAGAAATCAAGCATACAATCGAAGTCAAATCAAGATCAAATCCCATCAAACATCAAACCGCATTGATATCCACATCATCAAAAAACCGAAATTGAAATATTAATCCAGGATCTTTTAAAATGTGGCATTATCACAAAAAGTAGAAGTTTGTATGTTGCTCCAGTTGTATTAGTTCGAAAGAAAGATGGAGTGTTCAAATTATGCGTCAATTATCGAGGACTAAACAAAATAACAATTAAAAAAAAGTTTCCAATCCCTTTTATCGATGAAATGTTGGATGTACATGGAGCTAAAAAGTTTTCAAAATTGGACTTAAGGTCGAGATATTATCAAATCAGAATAAGTTTGGAAGACATAGTAAAAATTGTGCTCCGAACACATGAAGGTCATTACGAGTTTAAAGTAATGCCTTTTGGTTTAACCAATGCACCAGCAACATTCCAAGCTACTATGAACGATTTATTCCACCCATATCCAAAGAAGTTAGTGTTAGTGTTGTTTGATGACATTCTAGTTTATAGTAAAACATGGAAGAAGCACCTACAACAGTTGGAGCAAGTTCTCACTGTATTAGAAGAGCATCAATTCTATGCCAAGAAGTCCAAATGCACATTTGGGAAAGAAGTAGAGTATCTCGGACATGTAATATCCAAGGAAGGAGTAAAAGTAGATCCTAATAAGATCAAGGCTATAAAAGAATGACCCAAACCACCAAGCTAAGAGGATTCTTAGGATTAACTGGGTACTATCAAAGGTTTAATAAAAACTATGTCCATGTAGTTGCACCTCTGACAAACCTTCTAAAGAAAAATTCATTTCATTGGGATGATGAAGCAGAAAGGTGTTTTGAAGACTTGAAAGAAATTATGTCTAATGCACTTGTATTAGCAACTCCTGATTTCTCAAAACCATTTATAATCAAATGTGGTGCTTCAGGTTTTGGTATAGGAGCAGTATTGATGCAAGATGGTCATCCAATAGCTTTCGAAAGCAGAAAGTTCAATAAGCGAACGCCTTTAATCTACATACAACAAAGAAATGCTCGCTATTATGCATGCACTAGCCAAGTGGAGGCAATATCTTTTGGGAAGTAACTTCTCCATACGAACATATCATAACAGTGTCCAGTACCTCCTCCAACAAAAAATGCTCTCTAGAGAACAACAAAAGTGGATTGAAAAACTTGTTGCTTTTGACATGGAGATGTTACATAAAAGGGGAGAGAGCAATGTAGTGGCAGATGCTCTCTCCAAAAAAGATGAAGAAATATACTTGTTTGAAGTCTCAGCTATAATTCCAGAATGGCTTAATGAAATCCGAAGTGAGCATGCAAAAGATCCAGAAACAAACGGTATAATCAATAACCCCCCTCAGAATTCAAAATTTGAATGGAAAAAACGATATTTTGCGGTACAAGGGAATGATTTACCTAAATCCAAACTCCAAATTTAGAGTCAAGGTTCTCAAAGAGTCCCATGATTCACTATCAACGGGACATGTAGGTTTCTTTAAAACCTACTATAATGCACGTCAATCATTTTTGTGGAAGGGTATGAATAATGATATTCAAAAATATGTAGCAAAATGTGATCAATGTTAGCGAAATAAAAGTGAGAACATTATGACCCCAGGTCTGCTCCACCCCTTAAATATCCCAAACCAAAAATGGGAAGAAATATCAATGGATTTTATTGAAGGATTACCCATGTCAGACGGGAAAGATAAAATTCTTGTAGTAGTAGACAGACTCACAAAGTACGCATACTTCATAGGAATGAAGAAATCAGATTCAACAAAAAGAGATTGCCAAGATATTTTGCAAGAATGTCTACAAATTACATGAATTTCCTAAAATCATTGTTAGTGATAGAGATTCCAAGTTTAAAGGGAATTTTTGGAAGGAGCTTTTCAAACATATTTGAACATACCTCAACATGAGATCTGCATATCATCCTCAAACCAATGGTCAGACAGAAACTGTCAATAAGTGCTTAGAAGCTTATCTTCGTTGTTATGCAGCAAACAAACAAAACAAGTGGGCTTAGTGGTTACATCTCGTTGAATGGTGGTACAATTCAACTAATCACACTTCCTCAAAGATGACCCCATTTCAAGCTTTGTAGGGATATGAACCTCCTAAATAGAAGGACTTGGCCATTTCCGACACAAAAGTTCCAACAATTAAGGAGCAGTTAGAAGAAATCCAAAAAGTCTTTCAAACATTAAAAGAAAATCTAAGTACTATAAGAAATCACATGAAGCAGCAGGGCGACCGACACAGAACAGAGAGAGAATTTGAAGTTGGAGAATGGGTATTTGTTAAACTTCAAACTTACAAGCAATTATCCCTAAAACAAAAAGGAAAAAACAAAATGGCACCAAAGTTTTATGGACCATATCAGATTAACAAAAATATCAGCCAAGTAGCATACAACTTAAGCCTTCCGAATAATAGTTGAGACCACAACGTTTTCCATGTATCTTGTCTTAGAAAGGCAGTGGGCAAACACCAATCAGCACAGAGAACGCTTCCAATATTAGATGATGAATGCAAGTTCATCTTAAACCAGAAGGAATTGTTACTACCAGGGAAAGGAGTTTGCAATCTCGAGTAATTAAAGAATACCTAATCAAGTGGAAAAACTTACCAGAAGAATAAGCTTCTTGGAAGACAGAAGCATTTCGTCAACAACACTTGTCATTATGTATGCTTTGATGACAAAGCATCTTTTCAAGAGGAAGGCAATGTTATATAAAAATTAATCAAGTCTGTAATTAGTAATTAATTAGACTAAGGGCATGATCTACTAATTAATTAAGCAAAGGGCATGATCTTTTTCACCAAGAGGCACCCAGGGCAGTATTTAAGCCAAGGGCCTCCCACATTTGCAATCATCTTTCAATTTATCAATAATATATGTATTTATTCAGAGTGATTCACTCCATTTGCAGTGTTAATGTAGGCATAAATTCCTTTGGCTTTCGCACAACATCAGTTGGAGATGTTTGATGAAGAGCACAATGGAATAATTAAAATATATAAACTAATACAGGGAGATTCCTTGGAACTTGGAAAAGATTATTTATGCTTAAGTTGCACGACAGGGAAAATGGGTAAAAGTTCATGAAATGGGATCAGACTGGAACCATGACCCACACAAAATTTGGAAATTGGTAAATGTTATATATATTTATATATATCAAAAGAGAGAGAGAGAGAGAGAGAGAGAGAAAGTGCTATGTATAAAAAACACATTACATTGAAACTTTCAAAGAAAACATTAGGAAAAATGAGCAAAGAACATTTAACTGACAAACATAAAGGACAAGCAATGTTCCATCATCTTTTATATTGGGATCCTTGTCATTAGTATCACCCTTTGTCTCTTGCCCAGCCTTTACCTCTATCTTAATCCTCTAGGAACATCAGTCAACACCACCCAATTTTCATAAAACTGTCCAATCCAAGTCTTACGGTAGAAAAAGTTTAGCATGCCTAACCAATGATTTGGTTCCAGTGAAAAATACATCTTTGCTAAGACCACATAGGAATTCAACAATCAACACCACCATCATCAAGAGTACATGAAAGGTTTGGTGGTCTTGATTTAAAGCCAATCCCATACCCTCATATGTGATAGAATCCAACGAAAATGCAGCAATCCTACCAATCTTAAAAACCCGAAAACTGTTGTATCTATTCAATTTTGAATAGGATATGAAATTCTACTTTTTCCATATAAAGCCTGATGAGATTGGAGCACTTTCAAACATCCTGAAACAATTATGAGTAATGTTAAAAATTCAAGTAAGAATTGACATTTTCTTCAGCATTACCATTAATTGTGCCCCCAGGGGGCAGCTAAATTGGCAATGGCTGTGTTATGAAGTCTTTGTGAAGTATGTAGTTCGAGGTTCAAATCCTCTTGATCTAATGTGTGGGCTGTGTGTTGGGCATGTATGGGTTCAGCTAGAGGTTATAGTGGTGGCAGTCAGAATAAACCACATGCCATGCAAGTACGAGCCTAAAGCAGTTGCTGATTTCTATAGAGACCAAAAATAAGAAAAACATTACCATTAATTGCCTGCAACTTTTGTCAAGCCTAGTCAAAAACCAAGTCAAACAAAGTCAAAATAGGGAGATTCAGTGTTAGAAATGCAACATACGAATACCAATACAGCTCAAATCCTCTTGATCTAATGTGTGGGCTGTGTGTTGGGCATGTATGGGTTCAGCTAGAGGTTATAGTGGTGGCAGTCAGAATAAACCACATGCCATGCAAGAACGAGCCTAAAGCAGTTGCTGATTTCTATAGAGACCAAAAATAAGAAAAACATTACCATTAATTGCCTGCAACTTTTGTCAAACCTAGTCAAAAACCAAGTCAAACAAAGTCAAAATAGGGAGATTCAGTGTTAGAAATGCAACATACGAATACCAATACAGCTCAGAAACGTTTTTCCTTCATGTGGGATGCATTCATACAGCTCATAAATGTGTTTCCCACAAGTGGGATGCATTCAAACAGCCAGAAATGTATTTCAAGGCCATACCAGGCATTTACAGCACCTGAAGTGGCATTTACTGCAATATAGATTTATGTGCAAAAATATGGCAAAGCAAACTAACTGAAGCACTATCCAGTACCAAAAAAAAATGCAATACCTAGCTAAAATATTGCAAGTAGTATCAGTAAAACACCAGATCTTGTACTCTCCTTTGTTTAACTGATATTTCTGCTGTGAGTCCCAAATACAGAATTATAGTCTTTGTTGGGAAATATAAAAGTTTTGCAAAAACAATTATACAGCCATATTGTCTTCTTCAATCTCACCGGGGACCTCATTAAACATGAATTGCTCCTGATATTCCATAAGGAATTGAGTTGACCTCTTAATATCCACAAATAATTGGTAAACCCTGCTAACATCCTCGAGCTCAACAAATTTCCCCTTTCTCTTCTGGCAAGCTAGTGCAGCTGCTGTGATTAAGTGAATGGCATAGCGCAATGATGTCTCAACTGCTATCTTTGTTAGAAGCTCCTTTGCATCATCCGACATTTCAACATCTTCTTCTTCACATCTTATATCAAGAATTTGACGCATCTCATCTTCCATGTATGGCTGTGTCGAAATAATGAGCAGGCGGTCTAATAGATCAATGGGTATACCATGTGGAGACTTGTAATTTGTTCCACGGATTTTTGTGATGCCACGATTTGTTGCAACAACCAATATCGGTGCCATCTCATTCTCTAGAGCACGATTCAAAAATGAGAAGCACTCAATGTCAAGCATATGAACTTCGTCAATAAAAAGCACACCTGGTACAATTTCAGCTTTGCCTTCTTCCCTCCATTCAGCAACTTTACTGTCAATCTGTTCCCTCACTTCAGAACGAATCTCTCCAGTATCTCCTGTAAAGAGGGCCAGAAACCCTTGCGTCCTGAGAATCAAAGAATAGAAGCATTATTAGATTTGCCATGCACTCAAACAATCCCCAGTATTTCTCGCAATAAAAGCTAAGACAGCTCCTAAGATTTTTTTATCATTTAATAAAGCCAAAACTTGAAGGTACGCACAACAACATCTGCTCATCCTGCCAGTTCATGTAGGTCATCCAAAAATCTGCACTTCCCTCTCTTCGAGGCAGATTTATTAGGTCAGTTATGCACAACAATAAATTGCACCAAGTCCAAGATACATATTTAATCTGTTCCAGCCAGAGAGATCTATCGTACCTCTAAAAGTACCTTTGAACAACCAATGAGGTGTATATCAGTTGGTTTGTGTGGGGACTAGTCCTTATCAGGTCCTAGTTCAAATCTCATAGGGCAGGGTTCAGGGTGGGAGCCATCTCTGGGGGTTATAACTGTTCCACAGGGTGTCCAGGCTCGACTGAGCCTGGCACAATCATGGTGACAGCATCCTGCAGGTAGGCAGATCACTCTTCCAACCAACAATGGGGGCTGACCCCCGCATAGCTCAGCCTAGATGAAGAAAAAAAACATGCACCTTTGAACTCATGGGAAACATTATTAATAGTAAGATATCACACTAAGAACTGGTTGAATTACTGTGGCATGTTTCAAAAAGGAGTAAGTTAATCTGGTAGGACTCGGCCAGGGTTTTAAGAGAAACATTTAAGGAACCAATGATTAAATCTGTGAAATAATATAATGACTTAAAAATTCTATAGAAACAATCAACAAATACATAGAAAACACGAAAAAAAAAATGTGCATTAGAGTTTAAAAGATAAAACACATGCAATAATATATCTCAACAAAGTTCATAACCTGGGAATCAAAGTTTATTGAATACTCAGGTTGCTGCAATCCCCGTTATCATTTACCTTCTAAAATCCATTATCCGAAACAGAAACCTTGGCAGGATCTGGACATTAATGTTTGCATCATTTGAATACATGGTTTCAAATTCTAATAGGGGTTTCAAAACTGCTCTCAAAACTATATTACATGAGAAAAGATACAACAATGATGATCCCCTCAAGCAAGTCACTAATCATACCTCACCTAATAACTTAACATCAAAGAATGCCAATTGGCTTTAGCTCAGGTGGTTGAGGGAAATATTGTTATCCTCCCCACCTAGGTTCAATTCCTGCATGTGACATGTTGACCTCATAATAGGTATTGCTCATAATGGTTTCGAGCCTTGTTGTCTGGACCAGTCATCAAACTGGTTGACCCCAGAAACCAAAACTGGACAAAAACCAGTAGAAAATCCATACCACAAAACAACCAAAATATACATAAAATATTCAAATTATGAAAATACATATATGCATGTGCATCCATTTGAATCCAAACCATTATATACAATTATGTTAAGTTTCTCCCATATATGGCAAGGGTGTATACAACCAAAATAAAGCCAAGTACAATCCATCTCTAGACCAAAATACATCAGCAGAAGGGCTCTAGACAGCCTCTTAAGCCCAAAAATAAGCATAGTACTAATAAATAGCTGCAGTCTAAACTTTAGGCTCCACAATCTAATCATATGGGAGAATCATCTGAATTCTCATCATCTCATCATCTAGATCCTCAACATGACTAGACCCCAAAATGAGATTCCATCTTGATTCCCCTGGTCCTAAAGGTGTCATCCAACATTTAGATCCTCTGGTTGTGGAAGTGGGTCCAAGTCCATCCAAGATAGGTCTTCATTGTCATGCTAGTGGCTGAGTCTCCACAACCCACTCTGTCTAAGGATCAAAATCATCCAAGACTATGCTAATTGATTGAAGGTGCTCAACCACTAGTTGTGCCTCAACCTAAGGTTGTACTAAACATAAACCATATCATTCAACCGTTTTCGTTCCAAGCGGTCTTGCTTCTTGACGCATATACATATTGAAATATGTAACTAGGTTTGGTCTTCATAATGATATATGTAATCATAATTTTATGTATTTCATGTAAAGAGAGAAATAAAATTATTATTGTTATTCTTGAGGCATGAGTTGTTCAAGAAAGTGTAACTAGGTTCGGTTTTCATAATGACATGATCTTTGTAAATGATGAAATAAAAGAAATGAAATTAATTTTGTATGCCTTGCTACATGTGTTTCGTGAGCAAGGTTTATTTGTTAGTGGTTCCCATTGAGAGCCTTAAGATTTATTATGAGTCAAAAAGTCAATGTCATGAATGAAGAAGCTCCTATGTTTAAATGTATACAAGTCTACAGAAATATGTAGAAGCCCCCCAAAGACAAGCACAATCCCTCTTGAAGAAGACAGCCTCCAAAATAGCAAAAGAAAGTCAGTCAGCTCACATATGGAGACACACCTGTTCAGCATGACAAGTCGGCTTATTTATGATAGGCAACCACTATATATATGCGGCTAGGCTCACCACAGAAAGACAGACTTCGGACAAGCATCTATGTGGTTTTCGGATGGGAACAGAGATGAAGTCTCGACCTCCCTGCAGTCTTGAAGATCTCTGTCTCAGCATATTAAACGCAGTCACAGTCTCAGTCTATGTGTGATGTGGAGGACATAGGTGATTTCACAGTGATACCCTCTTGGCATACACTCTAAACACAATCACAGTCTCGATATAGTTGTGATGAGGAGGATCTCGGTGTGGCATACATCCTATACACAGTCATGTCCTCGGCATGGTTGTAATCATGATCTCAGTCATGATCTTGATGAAGATGTAAGTTACAAGGTAAGATTCATGATGAAGACCTCGGTACAACTCTCATATATATATATATATATATATATATATTATATATATATATATATATATTATATATGAAGATCTCATTGTTGTGATGAAGATCTCGGTGAAGGTGCAATAATGGTGCAACAGTGATGAAGATCTCAGTGAAGGTGCAGCAATAATAAAGATCTCGGTGGTGCAGTAGTGAAGGCCTCGGTGACACAACAGTGATGACTTCAATAGTTGTGATGATGATCTCAGCAATGACGAAGAAGAGGATTGGTGTCTTGGTCTAGGAGTGTCTAAATAGGTCAAGGGACATGGTCTTGGCATTCGTCAATTGGAAACTCTATAAGAAGAATTTGTCAGGTTTTCCTCTCAAAGAGTGAGAGGTGTTAGCCCTAGCAGAGAGCCAACATCTTGTGTTCTTGTCTCTTATGTTTTGATAACTATTTGATGAAGTAAGTAAACACACTCTAATAATAACAAGAGAAGATTGTGCTAATAAGAAAAAGTAAAGAGTACCTCACAAGTAGTTATCATCATGAGAAGAATCTTATTAACATAATTGCCCTAGATTCTTCAACATGGTATCAGAGCTAAGGTGTTGAAGTCAAAGGAAGGGTAGAAAACAGACTTTCAAGGATCAAGTTTCAAGAAGGACATCAAAACAAGTTGAAGGATATCAAAGAAAAGGATCAAGATCTACACTGAAGAATCAAACCCTGATTTTGATCAAACCCTAGATCGAGGAAGCAGTCTACAAAGGCCACTAAGACCCTCATCAAGTTGTCTACAAAGCAAGGTAGCTCGAAGGACTTCAAAAACAAAGATCACATCATCTTGGAAAAAGTTGAAACCTTAGAAGCAATCCCGATCTACACTACAAAAGAAGGCACAACATAGTGAAGGTGATAAGGCATTGTCATCGTCAAGGTTATAAAAACAAGCAAGGATCATCTCCTTGCCCTAGAAGAAGATAATCAGAAGAAGCAGCAAATCATCCTCATCAAAAAGAGCAACCTTTGAAGAAAGGCTTTTCCATCTAAAAGAAGATCATCCAAGAGGAGGCTCTAACACATCTTCTTCAACCATCATCAAAGTAATCAAGTAGAAGAGTTCATCTTCACTTGTCAAGTATGTATCTTTCATTCTATAATCAAGTTTGGTTAAATGACTTCGTGTTTGCAAGGAGATCTATAAATTGGTTGGGTCATCAAAATTCCATGCATAAGAAAAGAGGATAGATATAGTCCCGGGAAGAGAAGTCATTGATATCTATGGAAAAGTCTCTGAAGGTCAAGCATTTTTTGAATGCATGTAGAAGGATCAAGGGACTCATAGGATTCTTATGAAATCAGTCAAAGGTCCTCTCATCCCTATGTAGCAGGCGAGGAGACAGAAAAGAGATATCTGAAATGCTAGAAGATACATTCTCTGAAAATGCAAAAAGAAGGTCGTATCACTTAGACCTGATCTACACAAAATTGAAGGTATCAAAGAATGTAGAGATATCTTCATAAGATCTCAATTGGAGATCTAGGAGAGATGATAAGTAGATAATCATCATTGTTCTTAAATATACTAACTGATAAGCAAGGTAACAAATGTCTATAGACAAAGAAGTTACCTCATTCGACAACTTGTGGTCTCTATGCTAGGTAGAAAAAGACAAGTTGAAGGCAAAATTGTTGAAGGTTAAAGGACTCAAACATTTACAGAAAGGAAAGGGAAGTTTGATCCTCAAAAAACACAAAACAATGCTATAGAAAGATTATGAAAAGAAAGCTCATATCGTCGGAAAGATGGAGGAAGCTGAAGAAAAGGACCAAGGAAAGAGGGAGTAACAGATCTCTACTATGATTGAGATGGTATCCCTCACAAAAGGGTCCTACCATAAGCTCCTAAATCTTTTGTTATAGACATGACCATGATAATAAGATGCATTGTGGCATCATGGAAGCATTAGAAACAAGAGCTCGTAACATCACCATGGGAATCATGAAGGACAAAATCCATGGCAATCAAACTTCAAGGATATAACTCTTGGTAACCTCATTGGACATTGAAGGAAAGGATGAAGTTATCTAGAGCAAGGCTCATCATACATCGAGTCAAAAAGGAAACATCTACCATATGAGGATATGAAATATTCCCTAATGGAATCCTCATCAGAGGGATCACTAATCTAGAGAGGAAGCAAGTGTTTCATCAGGAACTCCAACTTAGGGAATTCATGGGATGATGGTATGATGACATGAGAAATGAAATGGACCAAGGGATTGAAGATCTTTTCAATCAAGGAAGTTGTTGAAAGAGGCATGGATGACCTAAAGGTAAAATGAGGTATGTATGCTCATATTAATATTATAAAGTCGTGTCGTATGGTTGCAAGTAACATAGATCACTACTTCTATCTTGAGAAGCATGATCAAGGGAAAAGAATCTCCTCCTATGAAAGGATGTAGGAAGGCATAAGTCAGACTAGATAAAATCAACATAATATGTCCTCATATGAAGTATGAGGTGGTTGACCACAATTAAGAAACTCTGATTAAAAGCTCCTGGGAATGAAATGAGTGAGGAAGAAAGAGATCGTGAGATATGCAACCATGATAAAGGCAATCAACATCCAAAAGACCAAGAAGATTTGACTAGGAAATCTCCCAAAAAGATATGAAGACTCTGATGGAAGTGTGAAAAAGATGGAGACCCTTGACAACGGATATCTTTGGGAGATGTGTCAACATGTATGCAGGATGTTGATACCTACTAAAAGATGTCATGATGAAGAGCCATCTCGTAAGGTACTATTTGATTTAATGTTATATTTTGATTTCTTGAATAATGTCTGGATGAGTTCATGCACGGCTACTGGAACAAGAGTTGTAAGTACAAGTACAACTAGCATTCATGTAGTGGATGGAAATTCCTGAAAGAAACATGACGAGGAAGAAGTAGCCATATGATGAAGGTTCCAAATATGTATCAAGAAGGCCATTTTCCATGGAGAAAGGAATGACATGACAAACTAAGAAGGAAAGTGTTTGATAGTTGATGCCCTACAAGGGAGAACCTCGACTGAATTTCATGACATCAAGAAAGGAAATTGATCAAGCAGCTAAAGGACCCACGTAGAAGAAGATGTTGATGAAAAGGAGAGTCCCTAGTTAAGAGGGAGCTCTGACAAGTCCCTAATTGAGAGGAAGCTTGGGCAAGTTCCTGGTCAAAAGGAGCTTGGGTACACTTCTTTACAGGAATGGGCATATCTTCCCTAGTTGAGACAGAGAGATAGACACAACACTCTTGTCTTCACTTGGGAAGAAAGAATAGAGGATTGGGTAATCATCTGGCATCTGATGCTCTTTGAGGATGTGTAGGGCATCCACAATAAGCATAGGCAAGAGGACTGATATTCTTTGAGGGATGGGAACCCAAGATAAGAATAGTCCTAGAAGGTCATACACAGTGAACACTCGAGTGGGTATGTACCTTGAGAGAATGATGAAGGTGTCTATAGTCATTCGTCTCGCCGACATTGTGCTCTGATATAATAAGAGATAGAGTTGCCAGTCAAGACCTTGCTGTGGAAACAATGTTGGTTACTATAATGTTATACAAATGGGTTACCAATCTGATTCTTCTTATGAGAAATTCTTCAGATTGAGAATGACTAAGTTAGTAAGTACCATTATGAATACCTCCCTAGTTAAGGAGTGTTGAAGAAAGTGTAACTAGGTTCGGTCTTCATAATGACATGATCTTTGTAAATGATGAAGTAAAAGAAATGAAATTATTTTTGTATGCATTGCTACATGCTTTTCATGAGCAAGAGATTATTTGTTACTAGCTCCCATTAAGAGCCTTAGGATTTATTATTGAGTCAAAGAGTCAATGTCATGTATGAAGAAGCTCTTCTTGAGCCTATGTTTAAATGTATACGAGTCTATAGAAATGTCTAGAAGCCCTCCAAGGGCAAGCACAATCCCTCTTGAAGAAGTTGGCCTCCAAAATAGCAAAAGAAAGTCAAGTCAACTCACATATGGAGACACACCTATTCAGCATGACAAGTCGCTTATTTATGATGGGCAACCACTATATATATGCGGCTAGGGTCACAACAAAAAGACAGATTTCGGACAAGCATCTCTGTGGTTTTCAAATGGGAACAGAGATGAAGTCTTGGCCTCCCTGCAGTCTTGAAGATCTTTGTCTCGGCATACTAAATGCAATCACAGAGTCAATTTATGTGTGATGTGGAGGATCTAGGTGATCTCATAGTGATACCCTCTCAGCATACGCTCTAAACACAATCACAGTCTCGGTATAGTTGTGATGAGGAGGATCTCGGTGTGGCATACATCCTAGACACAGTCATGAGCTCGATATAGTTGTAATCACGATCTCAGTCATGATCTTGATGAAGACGTAAGTTACAAGGTCAAGATCATGATGAAGACCTCGGTACAACGCTCATATATATATATATATATATATATATATGGAGATCTCATTGTTGTGATGAAGATCTCAGTGAAGGTGCAACAATGGTGCAGCAGTGATGAAGATCTCGATGAAGGTGCGACAAGGGTGCAGCAATAATAAAGATCTCGATGGTGCAGTAGCGAAGGCCTTAGTGATACAATAGTGATGAGTTCAGTAACAGTGATGATGATCTCAGCAATGACGAAGAAGAGGATTGGTGTCTTGGTACTGTAGTGGCTAAATAGGTCAAGAGACATGGTCTTGGTATTCGTCAATTGGAATCTCTGTAAGAAGAATTTGTGCGGGTTTTCCTCTCAAAGAATGAGAGGTTTTAGCCCTGGCAGAGAGCCAACATCTTGTGTTCTTGTCTCTTTTGTTTTGATAACTATTTGATGAAGTAAGCACACTCTAATAAATTATAATAAAAAGAGAAGATTGTGCCAATAAGAAAAAGTAAAAAGTACCTCACAAGTAGTTATCATCATGAGAAGAATCTTATTAACACAATTGCCCTAAATTCTTCAACATGGGTTTCATGCTCAAGGTTATTTAATTTATAGGTCAAGCACCCATTGAGTGCTTCTAGGGCTTTTCTTTGACTCAACAAGTCAATTGAGTCATTGTCATGTATGGAAGACCCTTTTGGGCATGTTACATATTGTAAAGAAAAATCTATTCGAGGCAAATTAGAGTCAAACACCTATTCATAGTGCTACAAGAAGTTTGCCTTCAAAGGGATGACAAGTCGGCCTACCAAGGGGATCAAGTCAGCCTATTAGGGCACCTTATGAAGCCTATATATAGAGCAACGTTACCAGAACCGAACCAGTGATCAAACCGAAAAACCTTTGTGGACCGGGAACTGGTCAGAACCAGATCAAAACCGGTAAAACACTGGAAAAAAAACCGGTTCACCAAAATCACATAAAATATTCATATTTTAAAGAAAAACTTATATATTCATGTGCATCCATATGAATCCAAACCATTTATACACAAATATGCAAAATTTCTCATTTATATAGTAAGCATAGTGTTAAAAAACAGCCGTTTCGAAACGAAAACGGCCAAGTTGGTCCGTTCCATTGCCCTCTTGAGTGACTCGGTACAAAAAACAGCTCGGTTGGCCGAGTCAGCCATGACTCGGCCGAGTCATGGCTAACTCGACCAACTTGGCCGTTTCTCGTACTGACTCGGCCGAGTCACAAACAACGGCCTGTAACCCACTAAAACAACAACTTAACATTATTTTAATGAAATTTTAAGGGGTTTGCTAATTGGTTTGGACTTCAAGGTGTTTTATGAATTAGCTAAATGTTATTTGGGTCCATTCCCCCTCCCAAACCCTATTTAACACACTCAAATGCTCTCTACTATTGATATGCTATTCAAATTTCATGGTAATATTAAATTCTTAAAATAAAATTGACATTCTCCTTAATCTTCATTTTCATCCTTTTACTTAAATTTTTAACATTACCATGAAATGACTCATGATGTTTGAGAGTGGTTTTGGCCTCATTGGATTTCATATGGAGAAAGTAGAATTTTATATTTCATTCAAAATCCAGCAGACTTATCAGTTTTTCAAGATTTCAGAATTGGAGGATTGCAATGTTTCCATTGAATTTTGTCATGGATTAGGGTATGGAACTTGTATTTAATCAAGAGCACCAATCTCTCTATGTACCTTGATGTTAGTGACATTGGTTGTCGAACTCCTCTGGGATTCGCTCCCAAACCAAGAGCTTCTGAAAATGTTGCTCCCGCTCCTGTTTTCGCTCTTGCTCCCAAGTAACACAAAGAAGAGAAACCGTTTGGATCAAAAACGATTAAATGATCTAGTTTATGTCCAATACAACCTCCAGCTCAGACGAAACCATTTGCTTAACAAAAGACCTGATTCAGATCCCATTGTGTTGGAAGACATTGATCCAACATCAGATTGGGTAGTGGAGAGTCGTCCACAGAGTTTGATCCTGATAAGGATCTTGATTTAGATTTAGATATTGAGACATCATTTGAACTTGAACATGCTGTTCAGTTGAATGCAATCCCAATCCACCAGCTTCAGTGTCACAGCCAACAAGGACTCCAGTTGTAGGTGCTTCCTCTGCTCAGCCACGACAGAAGCGCAGCCGCATATCTACTCTATCTCAGCTTGCATCTGCTACAGTTGCACAGCCTGCTAGTGGTACCACTTCTACAGCTGCAGTTGGAGATGATGATGAGGAGGAGGAGCCATGGGGCCCCTTGTCTGACTCTAACGATGATCCAAAGATTGATCGACATGATCTTGGCTCCTCTGGCAGTAGCTACTAGCCAGTAGCTGTAGTACTAGTACTGGAGTCTGGTCACAGTTTACTTTTTTGTAGAGGCCATTTCTAGCCTCCTTGGTTATGTGTTTTTTGTTTTGAGTCTTTGATCATGTATGACAGTTGACTATGTATTGCCATTGGGTACCATTTTGATATAATGGATTGGTTCATGAGCCTACTTTGATCATATGTTGTCTTCCATCTATATTATAATGCTGTGTGTTTGGAAACATGAATGAAAATCTTTAAAATTATGTTTAAAATCTTCAAAATTATGTTTTTTTATAAAAAAACTAAATATTTAATGTATTTTTTACAACGTCCGAGTCATTGAAATCGAGCCGGCCGAGTCATTACCGTTTCAGAGTCGGAGTCGGAGTCAATCCTCGGCCGAGTCGGAGTTTTAAAACTATGATTGTTACAAAAGGGACAAGTATTTATATATCCTAGAGGTTCTAGTATCGAGTCTGCTCATGTGATTGGAGTCCGTAGTGGGATACATTTCAGTCTTATGTTTCAACGTATTAGAGCCTTGATGACACATATGAACAACAGTGAGTTATGCGAGTTATGGCGTAGAAGGATGGCTCACTTGCACCATGGAGTTGAGGGAGATGGTTATAGGTTTGCCTGACTTCAGCATGGAGCATCATGATGCATGCAGGGGGTGTTCTATGGGAAAGTACTCCAAGTCACCTTTCTTGAGCAGTGACAATAGAGTTGTAGGTATCCTTGACTTGGTACACTTTGTTGTTTGTGGTCCTATGTCTCATCTATCATTGACTAGATGTGAGTACATCTGACCTTCATTGATGACCACTCTAGGAAGACTTGGATTTTCTTTTGAAGACCAAGGATGAGGTCTTTAAGAGGTTCCAAGAGTTTAAGGCTCTTGTAGAGAACCATACAGGGAGGAAGACCAAGGTGTTGAGATCAGATAATGGGGGCAAGTATACGTCCACGAAGATGGAGTTTTGTAGGTGTGCGGGCATCAAGAGGGAGTTTATAGTGCCTTATAACTGTTGAGAAATCTAGGGCATGGATAGTTAAAAGATTTATCTTCTTGATAATTGCTTGTGATATACTTTTACTTATTAGCTTATGATCTTTTCTTCATTGTGTTATTATTGTGTTCTTTTCATCAAGACAATTACCAATATGCACAAAAAAAGACAAGTGACATAGTATGTACGCTTGTCAGCCAGGGCTAAAACCTCTCATCTCTTGAGAGGAAAACCCGATCAAAATTCTTCTTCTAGATCTTCAATTGATGAGTACCAAGACCATGACACAGACCCTTGACTGTAGTATCCTCCCAAGGACATTGTCACTATCCTTGATGATTTGCCTCTCCCCTTCAACTTCCTTCTTGATCTGGAACTGCTCTCCTCGACTCCTTCTAGAGAAACTCGGTCTCTATCCTTCACACTGCTTCTTCTTGACTTCTCCTAGAGAAACTTGGTCTCTATGATTTTACTGGCTTTCTCTAGAGACTCTTGGTCTCTAGATCTCTATCTTAGTTACCCAGAACAAGTATCTAGAAGAACCCTTCTAGAAGAATCCCTTCTTCGCTATCCCAGAAGAAACTTCTCCTTCGCTTGCCCAGAAGAAACTCTCCTTCGTTGACCCGAGAAGAAACCTCCTTCGCTGCCCCAAAAGAATACTTCTTTGCTGCCCCAGAAGAATGCTCATTCGCTACCCCAGAAGAAAACCTTTTTTCACAGTTCTCTTGTTAGCCACTTCTTTGCACTTCTTCACCTCTTCTTTGCACTTTTGCTTGATCGAATGCAAGTTGAGTTGCTTGCTTTTAAGTGAGGTCGAGTGTGGCTATATATACACCTCTACACATGTATTTTAGTCTGACATGATCCCTAGAGGTTAGGCTGACTTCTTCTAGCATGTCCTTTCATCGTTGTAGGCCGACTTGAAGAGGATAAGTGACAAGGTCTTGGAGGATACTTTACATAGACAATATTGACCTTTTACAAAGTGTAACATGAGTTCATTACATGACAATGACTCTATCATTTTGTGCTGAGATGACTAATAATTCCTAAAGATTCTCAATGGAAGTCTTGACTCAAAAACAAAATCTCTTGCTCATGAAACCCATGAAGCAAGTCAATATAATAATTTTATTTTTCTTCTTTATATCTCATTACATAAAGTCATAGTTACATGTCATTATGAAGACCGAACCTAGTTACACTTTTCAACACTCCCTCTTAACTGGGGGGGGGTATTCATAATGGTACTTGGACTTTCTCAATCTGAAGAATTTCTCATAAGAAGAATTCATATTTGTAAACTCATTTGTATAACATCATATCAACTAGCATTGTTACATAGCAAGGCCTTGACTAACAACTCCTTATCTACATAAGGATTGAGCTCAATGCTGGCAAGACCAATGATTTGTAGCCACTCATCATTGTCTCTCTGGGAACATCCATGCCTGGGTACTTAGGGTGTGTTTCATGAGGACTATTCTTATATTGGACTCCTTAATCCTCAAAGAATATCGGTCCTCCACGACTACTCTTTCTGTTGGATGCCCTATCTCATCCTTAAAGAGTATCGGATGCCAAATGATTACCCAATCCTCCATTCTGTCTTCCCATGCGAAGACTAGAATGACATGTCTATCTCTCCCTCTCAAATAGGGAGGACATAGTCCAATAAAGGAATGTACTCATTCCTACCAAAAAGGATTGTATCTAAGCTCCCTCTTGGCTTAGGAATTTCCAAGTTTCTTCCAAGTAAGAAACTTCTTTTCCAGGCTCCCTCTTAACTAGGGACCTACACTAACTCCTCATGTGGAACAACCAGTTGCCTGAAGAACTCCTCCCTTCTTCGATGTCATCAATTTATTTTGTCATGGAGTCTTCATCTTTTGGGGACTTCTTCATAAGGCATAGACCACCCATCACTTTCATCCATGAGTTAGTCATGTCCTCATTTCATCAGAAAGTGATGCATCAGTTTTCTATCTGACTTTGCTTCATGTCATTCTGCTTTCATGCCATATTTTTTGGAAGTATCTTACATCCTTCAATATGGTCGTCTTGGAAGTCATCCACAGATCTTCCTTTTGGCAGTCCTACATAAGCCCATCCAGATATTAGTTCAAAAATAAGAAATGAACACTTAAATCAAAATTACCTTTGTGATAGTCTTTCTTCATGACATCTTCCTGTAGGTATCAACATCCCGCATACAGGTGGACACATTTCCCAAAGATATTCATTGTCAAGGTTCTCCTCCTTTTTTTGACTCCTACCAGAGTCTTCATATCTTTCTGGGAGATATTGTAGTCAACTCTTCTTGGTCTCGGATGTTGAATGCCTTCTACCCTTGTTGCATATTTTACAATCTCTTCCTTTCTTTCCACACACATCATTCTCAGGAGCTTCCAATCAGAGTTCCTCAATTGTAGTCAGCGTTGTCATGATTCATATGAGAACATATTATGTTGATTTCATCTAGTCTGACTTATGCTTTTCTGCAATCTTTCAGAGGAGGAGATCCTTTCTTCTTTTGATCATGTTTCCCAAGATGGAAATAGTGATCCATATTATCTGCAACCATATGACATGACTTTCATAATATCCTATGTAAGCATACATACCTTATTTTTCCTTTCGGTCATCCAAACTTCCTGTAGCAGCTTCATTTGAAAGAACTTTATCCTTTAGACTTGCTTTCCTATTAAGTCATCAGGCCATCATCCCTTGAATCCCAAGAGTTGGCATTCCTGATGAAACCCTTGCTTCCTTTCTAAATCAGTGAATTGATAAGGCTTCCATCAAAGAAACTTGAAGATGTTTCATATCCTCACTTAGCAGATGTTTCCTTATTGACTATAGTACGATGATCTTAGCCGATGATGACCTCTACTTCTTTCTATAAGTATCACTTGATGTTTTAATCACTTGATGTTTTAATGAGGTTTCCAAGAGCTCTCAGTCTTTGTAAACAATAGAAATTATTCCAGACATTCTTTCTGCTTCCCATGTCACAAGCTCTTACTTCTAATGCTTCTATCACGATGCTACTTTCTAACCTGATGCATCCTATCTTAATTACATTGCTTCTTATCTATAAATTACAAGTGAAAAGTACCTTCTAGTGAAGAAGATCATCTCAATCATAACAAAGATCTTTTACTTCTTCATTCTTAAGCTTCTTTGACTCAGGCTCTTTCACTTCTTCAGTAATGTGGGCTTCTTCCCTATTCCTTTTGTCCTTACTACGTTTAGGACAATCTCTTCTATAGCGCCCAAGTTCTTGACATCCATAGCATCTTACCTTGTCCATGTTCTTCCTTTTCTTTTGAGGACCGAACTTTACAAATTTCCCTTTTCTTCTTGCCGTAGCAGCATATTCTTGCTTCTGCTTATTTGGTCCAACATCAACCTTTACCTTCAGTCTGGTTTCTTCGATATTACATAGTGACCATAGATCTTGAAATGGAGTAGTCTCTTTCTTCCCATATAAACTTGAAGTGAAGTTACCCCATTCTTTCGATAGTGCATTCAGTATCACTGTGGTCATCTCTCTATTAGACATGACTTCTCCCAACTCTTGTAGTTGATCTCAAATTTGTGATATCCTCATGAAGTATGAGGTTATTCCATCTTCCTTGGATATCTTCAGTTTGTAGAGCTCTTACCTTAATGAGATTACTTCTCCTACAGTACTTATGGGAAACAACTCTACCAATTTGTCATATATAGCTTTTCCACTCTCCAACTTTGATACATATGGGATTAGAGAGTCTTTTATAGATTCTATAAGAATCCTTTGGGCTCTCACTTCTCCCTTCATGAATCTAGCATGTGCTTGAGTATCTTCCTTTGGAGGCTGGGTTATTGATCCGTTGATGTGATCCATGACCACATTCTCAATAAGATTTAGGTCTGTCCTTTTCTTCCATGCAAGGAAATTTGCATCCCCAACCAAATTATTTCTTTCCTTGCAAAAAGACATTTTGTTATTATTAGATATAGTCATAGACTTACTTGAGAGATTGATGCTTGCTTCCTCAATCTTGTTGTTGATAGAGGATTTGTTTCTTGAGAGTTTGATAAGCGAGAGCTTGATTCAGGATCCTCCTTGAATGATTTAGTCTTCCTTCTTACTTGAAGATGGCTTCATGACTCTTGCTGGTGTAGATTTCTTCGATCTAGGGTTTTGGTAGATCTTGATTTCTTGCTAGGTGTTCTTCGACTTGCTTTGATCCTTCTTTGATTCTTGTGTGTCAACTTGCTTGAGTGCCCCTTTTTGACATCAACACCTTAGCTCTGATACCATGTTGAGAAATCTAGGGCACAGATAGTTAAAAGATTTCTATGCCTGATAATTGCTTGTGATATACATTTGCTTATTAGCTTATGATCTTTTCTTCATTATGTTATTGTGTTCTTTTCATCAAGACAATTACCAATATGCACAATAAAAGACAAGTGACATAGCATGTAGGCTTGTCAGCCAGGGCCAAAACCTTTCACCTATTGAGAGGAAAACCCGATCAAAATGATTCTTCTAGATCTTCAATTGATGAGTACCAAGATCATGACACAGACCCTTGACTCTAGTATCCTCCCAAGAACCTTATCACTATCTTTGATGCTCTACCTCTTCCCTTTGACTTCCTTCTTGATCTGGAACTGCTCTCCTCAACTCCTAGAGAAACTCGGTCTTTATCCTTCACACTACTTCTCGACTTCTCCTAGAGAAATTTGGTCTCTTTGATTTTACTGGCTTCCTCTAGAGAATCTTAGTCTCTCGATCACTATCTTAGTTACCCAGAACAAGAATCCATAATGACCCTTCCAAAAGAATCCCTTCCTCGCTATCCTAAAAGAAACTTCTCCTTCTCTTGCCTAGAAGAAACTCTCCTTCGTTGACCCCATAGGAAACTTCCTTTGCTGCCCCAGAAGAATACTTCTTTGCTGCCCCAGAAGAATGCTCATTCAATGCCCCAGAAGAAAACCTTTTTTGCACTTCTTTTGTTAGCCTCTTCTTCACACTTCTTCACCTCTTCTTTGCAATTCTGCTTGATCGAATGCAAGTTGAGTTGCTTGCCTCTAAGTGAGGTCGAGTGTGGCTATATATACACCTCTACACATGTATTTTAGTTTGACATGATCCCTAGAGGTTAGGCCAACTTCTTCTAGCATGTTCTTTCATCACTATAGGTTGGCGTGAAGAGGAAAAGTGACAAGGTCTTGGAGGATACTTAACATAGACAATATTGACCTTTTACAAAGTGTAACATAACTTCATTACATGACAATGATGTTGGAAATACTAAGGGGGGGGGTATGAATCAATATTCCTTAGCAATTAACACTTTTAAATCTTTTTAGAGCATTAGTTAATCTTCAATTATTTTTAATGTTTATGCACTAATAACAGTGAATAAAAGAACACAGGAGGCACAAGAATTTTTGGTGGAAAACCCTCTCCGGGTCAAAAACTACCGAATGCTTTTCTAATAATTTCTTTAATCTTCAACCCCAACTGAAATGAAAGCAACAACTTCCCAGAATTCTAGAAAATCATTCTTCTCCAACTCCCACTAGAAGGATGTCCCAATGCCCTGGTTTCTTCAGTAATTAACTGAATGGATGCCCCAACACCCTAGACCAACCTACCAACCTGAAGTATTCATGTGCTTCAACCTGTAGGCGACTTCATGCACCAGCCTAACACCTCCCTGCCACCCTATAATGACTGAAATGAGACAAGAGTGTGGATTCCCGTACCAGGGACAACGATCCACGATACAATATGATTTACAATAATTTTGACTGAACACCCAATCACACTATGACCTGTAACCCAACCATGACATCATCCCAACAGAGACTCTTATACCTCCCAATAATGCCTTTTCGACTCTAGGCAGATTGACTCTTTTACAACAATGACTCTTCCAATGATGACACTTTTACAACTTTACAATGATGACTCTTGGCCTTGACACTAGTTCAAAATATACAGATGGTTGTCATGTCTTCAAAGGATGTCCTGCTGCAATGCTTCCTTTGATTTGATACTTCTTCTCTTGAATTCTTGCTTGAAGTTGTACTTGAATCTTCTTCTACCTACATGCAAAATTTGCCTGGCAAAACCAAACCCAAAACAAAACAAAATACCCTTCAACTTACCTCTGCCTGCAAAACACATGCAAGTGCATAATAATGAATAAATACAAATTATAATTATAATGCATACCTGAAGTGTGCTTGGCACTTTTGTTGTTGACTTGCTGCAATAGTAGACAAAGACTCCTACTCTTGATATAGGTCTGGACTCCATGCAAGACTATATCCAAAATTGACCTAAAGATATATACAATAAAAACTGATGACAAACCCTAGACTTGTGATGGACCAAGTTCTAAGTACAACAACAAAGACCATTCTATCAACTATGCCAAGACAAGTAACATGAACTTACAACATCATATAGATTTAGCAGACTTGGTGTAGCATCAAGAATATGTAGCATCAAATGTGTAGTATCAAGAATAGGACATCCGAAATGTGGTATCAAAACTAACCGTGACATATAGAGACATAAAGATATAACCGAGACCCTGTATATACTTATGTTGTCCTGCAAAAACTTATGTCCGAGATGATACTCATATTTCAAATGTAAACACTAATCATACATACCTTGCTATAGGATGTTGATTTGTGGTAGCATCGGATGTGCTCTAGTCATGAAAATTGGTGGAGAGGCTAAAGCACATGAGATCTCCAAGTCCCAGAAATGGTTTGGGGAAACTGCACCCGGTTAGAGAGATATTAAAATAATTAATATTTTTAATGGGGTTCCTAAGTCTAAACTTAGGAAAATTAAAATATTAATGGGTATTAATATAAAATTGGGTGAGAAGATTCTAAATCACATGGATCAAGCCAAATCTAATCTTAGCCGTTGATTAGAGACTTTATGTTGGCTGTTGAAGACTCAATAGGAAAAGTATAAGAGGAGGCATGAGGGTCAGTTGGAGATACACCAAGTTGATCAGTTAGTTCGATTTTCTAGAGTGGGGTTGCTGAGAGAAATCGAACTAGTGATCAGAGTTGCAGCGAGGGTTAGTGAGTGCATAACAAAGAGGTAGAGATAGTGCTGAAGGATCAACGTTGAGGCAGAGAAGGCTACACAGAGCCAACACATGCAGAGGGCCAAAGGAATTGCACAGAGGCTACCAGGGCCTGTGTGAGTGACGCAGAGGGCCAAGGAGCCTGCGCAAAGCATCAGAGCGCTGACACAGAGCCTCAAAGAGGCGTTGGAGAATTTTTCGTGGAGCAGACTTGCCAAATATCTTCTTCGAAAGAGAGGTATTACTGCCAGATAGATTTCTCTATCGGGTGAGCCAATTTGGCACCCAGTTGTACTCAATAAGGTTGCTTAATAATAAAACCCTCAGAACTGCTGCAGCAGTTTTCCGAAGTTCGGTTTTTTCAGGGACGATTGTCCAAAAATAACGGTGTCCCTTGTGTGTTTGTCTATTCTTTCAATTGATGATCTGTAGATGGTTCAGACTACATTTGTGTTTGTTTTCAATATTTATATGGTTAAATAACTTGTTAAGAAATAAAACAGGTAGGTGAAATAAACCAGATAGTGTAGGAAAATTTCCAACGGGTTTGACTTAGAAATTTCAACATAGGAGACTTACCCTTAACTGTTGATGTGTGGTCCTTACTGCAATGATCCTTGAACGCATGCTTTTTCTTGCCTTCTAGGAGCTCGATATTGAATCTGTTGTATCTTTGTAATTTCAAATCTCCAAAGTCTGAAATTTTGTCGTGTGGTAGCCCTCTGAGTCCTCTTTCCAACCCCACAGGTCTGATCAAGATTGGATTCTTCAAGAAAGAGTTATGCCCACTCTCCCACGATGACTTGATTATATACTGGTTCAGTAGAGCGAACTTGTATGAAGTGCCACGTGTCACTGTTGCGACCTTCGCCCCTGAGAACGCTACTCAACAAACTACAGTCTATCTTCTTTCTATTACTATTTAAGTAATTTGAATGCAATGCTCAGAGAGAAAGTTATGGCGATTTTCCCAACATTGCCTGTTTGACATGGAATTCGGGAGCCTGCAAAAACCCTAACTTCCTCAAATCATATCTCTGAAAATATAGTGAACCAAGATCTGAAATTAGGTCACGAGGTTCATCAAGATTTCAGCTCAAATGGGTTTTAATTTCAACTTCTGAAGCTTCACAAAAAAAAGTTATAGTGAAAATGCCACAATGACCTGTTTGAAGCCACAAAATCCCTACTAGAGGAGGATATGCGGGTCAATATTTATATGAATGTCTTGAGTTGAGAGGGTCCTCAACAAGTGAACGTTGGAGGGATTTTAGGAGAATTTTTTTAATTAATTCACTATTCAATGACCACAACCAATTATGAGTGCCATGCCACAACCCCATAAGTTCCTAACTCATGTTACTAACTTCAAACATGAATATCTCTCAAACCGTGAAGAATTACTCGGCGTGCCATATATCAACGGAAACATCTCGACGAGTAGAATCCATCTAGAGGATCCTTGACTCAAAATAGGGTAAGTTTTCAAGTCAAAATGCCCTTGCAAGAGTGGGGTAGCCCCTGGTGCTGCTTGGGTTGACATTTATGACAACCACTGATCAACAAATGACTCTTATCATTTTATGACTTGATGACAAATAATTCCTAAAGACTCTCAATGGGAGTCTTGACTCAAAAACAAAATCTCTTGCTCATGAAACCCATGAAGCAAGTCAATATAATAATTTTATTTTTCTTCTTTACATTTCATTACATAAAATCATAATTACATGTCATTACGAACATCGAACCTAGTTACATTTTTCAACCATAACCCCCAGTAGAATGGGGTGGCAGAGAGGAAAAACAAGTCCATAGTGGGTGTAGCTAGAGCGATGTTGCATGATCAGATTTTACCGTTCTTTTTGTGGGCTGAGGCGTGTAACACTGCAGTATATTTGTAGAATAGGAGCCCACACAGAGTCTTAGGGAGCAAGACTCCTAAGGAGGTTGTTACCCGCAAGAAGCCAGAAGTTGGGCATATTAGGATCTTTGGGTGCCTTACATATTCACATGTCCCTGAGGAGAAGAGGACAAAGTTGGAACCCACTACAGAGAAGGGTATTCTTGTGGATCATAGTGAGACCAACAAAGCTTATCTTATATATGTTCTTGCACAAAGGAAGGTTGTCCATAGGTGGGATGTGATATTTGAGGAGGTCTCAGGAGTTTGATCAGGTAGAGCAGTAGGCTTCTCTGCAAGGGGCCACACCATAGGTTTCAGGAGCATCAGGTGGTACATCAGGGTTGGATCACCTTCTTCAGTGGTGATAGGGTCTCATACTCCATTATCACCGAGGGAAGGATCACCAAGTGCAGGATCTCAGAACTTAGGATTGACATTGGTTATAGCAGAGCCTTCCTCGTCAGTAGGAGAGGCACCAGTTGAGGATTTTCTTGTACCACCACATGAGGCTACTACGGGGAAGAGGATGCCAAGATGGATTTGCGAGACCTTGAAGGAGGCTCAAGAGGTAGTGGGGAAACCCAAGTGGTCAGTGAGGGAGAGCAAAACACTAGAGAGGTTGGGTGGCTTTGTGGTGGATGTTGTGGAGACAAAGCCAACTAGTTTTGAGGAGGCCGTCAGTTAGTGGATTTGGGGGGATGCCATGGTGGAGTATGCCTCCATCATGAAGAATGATGTTTGGGAGGTGGTGTTGCGACTTGAGGGGAAGTAAGTGGTGACTTCCAGGTGGCTCTACAAGATTTAACATGTTGCAATGGAAGCTTGGAGAAGTTCAAAGCTCGTTTTATGGCGCGGGGGTTCTCACAAGTAGAGGGAGTTGACTATGAGGAGACCTTCTCTCCGATTGCTCGTTATAATTCCATTAGAGCATTGATATCTATAGTAGTTGAGATGGGTTGGAGCCCAGGAGAGTGCACTGGGTGGTTGCGAAACTTGTGTTGAGGTACCTTTAGGGCACAATGGATTATGGCCTGGACTATGTCAGGTGTGATGTAGTCAGATTGATTGGTTGCACAGACTCAGATTGCACTGGCAGTGCTAGTGATAGGAAGAGTACTTCTGGGTGTTGTTTCTCATTGGGCTCAACAATTGTGTCATGGTTCAACAGGAAACAAAGGTCAATGACATTGAGCAGTGCAAAGGCAGAGTATATGGCAGATAGTCAAGCAGGTTGTGAGGCATCGTGGCTTTGTAAGATGTTATTTGGTAGAGGCTGAGACCAACTACGATATACTGTAATAATCAAAGTTATATTAAAATCTTTGAGAATCCAGTATTTCATGACCAATTAAAGCATATAGAGATCATATACCACTTCATCAGAGACTGTGCTCAGAGGGGAGTTGTGAAGTTTGAGTATATATCAACTGATGAACAGGTAGCAAACATTTTGACCAAGTCATTGCCAAGGGGCAAGCATGTATTCTTCAGAGATAGGATGATGGTGAGAAACACCTTCCTCAATAAGAGGGAGTGTTGAAAATGTACTTAGGAGGTGTTTCCTAGGCTTTTCTCCTTTTGGCCATGGGAGACACATAAATCACCTTTTGTGTAAGTGATACTATGAATTTATTAATATCAATAGGGATAATGTAATTTTTATGTGGAATTGTACTAGGCACTTTAAGTTATTAAAGTCATGTGTGTTTTAAAAGTCACTTTATGTGAAAAAGTACAAAAGTACGCTTTATATTATTAAAGTGACTTTTATATTCTAAAGTGAATCTACGAGAAAAAGTGACCAAGGTACTAAAACATTGAAAAGTATTAGGGAGGCTCATAATAGAAATGAGGACCACATGGAAGGGGTGAAGTAGGGGACTCATCTCCACGCTTGATTGGTTTGAGATTAAACTCAAGCATTAGATCATAGGGATAGGGTTCCAATCTTTTCTCAAGAGTCAAAAAGGGAGAAAAGGAGGTAGAGCTATTTTATTATTCTCATGAGTTCATTGGGAAGAGGAGAGAGCAACTTAAGGGAGAAAAATTGTTGTGCAAGGAAGGAGCATTCAAACTTAAAGAAGCGGCAATTAGCTTGCACTTCAAGCAAAGGCAACTGGCATGAATCTCTAGAAATTTCACACTAGCTGAGGTCGAGTTTGTTGTTGTGTTTAGGCCGTGACCTTAGGCTAAATTTTCGTTGTGTTTCAAACTTTATTTGGGCTAAGTTTAGTGTTATGAACATAAATTATGTAAAAACAAATAATAATTAATAATCATAATAATATAAATATAATAATAAATAAAAGTAAATTAACTAATGGTTAGTTAGTTAATAATGAAAAGGCATGTCTTAGAGACATCCTGTTTGTGAAAGGGTACTTACCTGGCTATATATACAGGACCCTCATTCTCATTTGTACTCATTCCATCATCAATTATTTTATTCAATATACAATTGCAATTACTGTCCTACCATGCATGTCTTTGTTTACGCAGTATTGTAAATATTTCCGCTGCGTATACGACTTTTGGTCGTTACATTGGTATCAGAGCTGTTCGATCCTCCTCTGGTTGAGCCTGCTGCACAAATTCATGTTCTCTGATCCAGGTCTTTGACTGTCAAATTCATCAACATTGTTTTCGTTGAAGCATTTCGCCACAAAAATTTGGAGTTTCTCCATTTCGCTATCAAGCATTTGGCCATTAAATAA
>APFE030509137.1:0-12535 GCA_000404065.3 Pinus taeda | reverse complement strand
CTATATATAGAAAGGAGGTTTTGTCATTTGAATCATCCAAGAATTGTTCATTTGTGTAATGTAAAGGAGGTTTCCCCCTTGAAGAGGTTGAATTCTAAGGCGTTGATCTCTCTTTTCTATCTTTTTGGAGCTGGTTTCATAACAATTACCGTATACTGAAAGCATCCCCACTCAGTCATGAAGGTAGTCTTTCTCTTGTCTTCTGACGCGATCTTTATCTGATGGTATCTAGAGAACCCATTAGTGAACGAATAGGCCTCCTGCCTGCCAACATTATCCAACACTTCATCCATGAATGGAGTTGGGAAAGGATCGTGAACACAAGCATCATTCATCTTCCTGAGGTCTACGTAAATCCTTATCTCATCCTTCTGCTTCTTTTCCTGAACTACCATAGGACTTACCTAATCGGACTCCTCCACTAGTTCAATAATACCCGCTGCCAACATCTTGTCCAACTCCAAGAAGACCTTTTCCTTATACTTAGGCTTAAGGTGACATGGCCTCTGCTTAATAGGCTTTGTGTATGGTTTCAATGTTATTTTCATCACTCCTAAATCACCTATTATCCCCTTCAAGTCTGAAAAATTTGTAGGGAACAAATCCTGGTACTCGCGGAGCAACTCAACAACCTTATCCACCGTAGCATCATCCCAATAGTCCCTTATCTTCGCAAACTTCAGCTCTGTCTGTATTCCAATGTTCACTTGTCTAGTTTTCAATGGTGCGGTGATTTCTGGATTCTCTATCTGCGGCCCCTCAATTTCGTGGTGACCTTCTGCTTCTGGGATATTAATTTTCCTTGGATCCTCCTCTTCTTCTTCAGTAGTGACATTGTAGCACTCCAGCGCATGGCGCAGTTGGGTGGTCCAATCTGGTTGAATCAAATCCAAGGGATCTTGTGGTATTTTGAAGATCGTTGCCTTGGCCTCCTGCAACGCTTCATCGATGCACTTGAATCCATCCTCAAAGCTGAATGTCATCACGAATCCCTGTCTCAAAATGTCCCACTCATCAGTGTCATGGCAGAGCTCTGTTTCCAAGTACCAATTCAGTGGTATTACGTCCAAAGTGTGACAGAACAAATGCACCCACTCTGGTTGCGGCTCTGCTCCATAAGCATCAGTCCATTTTGCTAAGTGATCGCGTAAATCACTTTTTCCATCATATTTCTTTGTCAATCGCACTTTTGGGCGACCAAACCGCACCCTTATCATTCTTCTGTATTCACACCATCCATCAAAATTGTCTTTATGCGTACCCCACCATCTTGCGGGCGTAGCGCCAAATCCAAGGCTTGGAAGCGATGCTTCTCAGGCACTTCCCTTTCAAATGCATCCAAAAATTTATCTACGTCAGTTAGACCATCATAATAAGGCAAACTCCTTACCTTCGATGATACACAACACAACGATTTTGTCATCCTGTTACAACGCAGTGTAGATACTTCATGCAACCTATTCTACTAGTGTTCCAACTCCTCATCCAAATCCAATGTACAAGAGCTTTTGCGGTCCCATGTAATGCATCCATCTGCTGTCGAATTCACTAGTATTGGTCTCGCACTGTTATTTTGTAGATCTGGTCCAAATCATCGTCACTTTCATAATAGTAGTTTTGGGGGGGGGGACCGTTCACCGTTCAACAAAGAAATAACAGAGATTATTTATAGCATTCAGGCAATCAGAGTCATAACAGAGAGACATTCAGGCAACAAGATGGAGCTTTGGTGCATTTAAACTTACTTCTATTCAAAGTCGACGCTTTCAAGACAGCAAATCTGGGGCAAGCAGCTATCCTCAACTGATCATGCGCGAGCAACACGACCTCTCTCCACGGGTCTTCCAAACTCCAGCGCCTTACAACTCAAGGTTCTTTTGGATATAGCAACTGTCCTTAGACAAGCGGCCTAGTAGGCTTCAATATTAATAGAAATAAGCAGAATACATAAAGCTGATTACAACAAGAAGTCTGAGAGTTCTCTAGGGCAATGCTCTCTCAAGTGACTCTGTCAAGCCATGCCTTGAACATCTGCAGACTCTTTCTTTAATAGAGTTCTAACGAATCTAATCCTATCTAAGCAATGACGTAAAAAGGGAATTATTGAGGGTCCTGTTGGTATTTCTTTCACCGATGGTGTCTACTCAATCTTTTCCAGTACAAAGATTCTTGGTACAACATGTGACCACATTATCACATTGCTAGCAAAAGGTTTTACCATGGTCCCATTGGACTTCTATCCGAATCGTCATGATCTGAAGATCCTGGTGTTGGCTCGTACTCATCGAGTATTCTTTGGTAGTGGCGGTCAATTAGCCGATTGTATTCTTTGTCGATATCTGCTTCTTGGTCCTGGGCATCTGTTAGTTCGTCTTTTCCTTTGGCATCTGTGTCTAATTATTGTCCTTCTAGATGTTGCTTTTGAAGATTCTCCCTTTTCTGTATTCGTCTTTATCTTGTGGAGGCCCGGTTGCTGAGGCGTATACATGGCTTCCTGTTTTTCCCACTTGTTAAGAAAAGGTAAAGCACTTATCTCTATGTCTAGAAAAGAATCTTTATGGACATTTTTCTTTGGAGATCTCTGAACTGCCAGCTCGATACCGTCCAATAATTCCCACTTGAATATTTGAAACATGTTTGTGGACCCTTTTATAGCATATTGAACCCATGATCTGTAATTGTCACTCATAAAGTCTTTATGCTGCCATCCTTGTTCAAAAATTATTGAAGTGCAGATTCTTTTTGGGATCATTAGGTTGATAATATGAATGACATTATTATTCCAATTAGGAGATCTAGCAATTATGGTAACTAAAGCTTTTTGATTAATTACAAATTTTAAAGCTTTAGGTTCTCCTTGCAATTCATCCATTTTATTTAGAATCTGGAGTTTTTCTGTCAACTTTAAGTTGCCGAATTCATGAAACCAGTCGGCATGCTGCTTGATCATTTCTTGATTGTTGCTAGTCTCTATTTCTCTGATTATTTCATGGCTGAATACCTGTGCGAATGGATTAGGATCAATGCTTTCTTTCAATCTCAAACTGTGAAAGTCCCAAGGATATGCAAAAGTTCTGAGATACTGCAATGTCCTTTGAATACACTGGGATATTCTGGTAGTTAGCTTTTTCCTGCATAAACCTCCTCTGATTTCCCAATCAGCAAATCCTTCAAATATTTCATACTGAGGGAAAGTGTCGTTGGCTGCATAATTTTCATCATATCTTTGTAAGAAAGAGGCTTCCAATTCTTCAAAGATATCAGGGATCTTTAAAGACACAATGAACTTTTCTATCTCTGGCTTGATAGGGATTTCTTCAAGATCCATCAATTTTGCACCTGTAAAAATACTAAGAGCAAAATCAACTCCTCCAATGATCTGATAATAATTAAGAACTTTGAGTGTCCAGATCATTTCATCGGTGTATACACTAGACCATAAATCAGATAAACTCCTAAAAAAGAGTTTCACTTTCATATTTGGCAAAGGGAATACTTTTACCAATGTGTCATCTAGGCCCAGAGAAACACCTAAATTCTTGGATTGCCATGCCTGACATTTTCTTATCCAAGTATTTCTTCTCAACCTCATTCCCACCAACTTTTTTATTTCCTGTGCGAGATGAACTGCATGTCCTTCAAAATTTCTAAATCTATCAACAAAAGTGGCAAAATTATCATCCTGAGGACCTTTACCTGGAATGGTAAAGTGTGAATCTGTACAAGTCCTGAAGGCTTTATTCATATCTCTAGTTAGTGAGTCTGTCAAAAAATTAGAATTTCCTGGGATCCACTCTACTTCAAAGTTGAATTGCTGGAACCAGATCTACCAAGCTAAGATTCTGCCTTTAGCAATTTGTCTTGATATTTTGGCAGATAGAAAATAATTGAAATTCCTGGAATCTGTTCTCACCAAAAATTTCACGGTAGTAAGATATACCTCAAATCGCTGTATCCCGTTGAATATGGCTAGTGTTTCTTTTTCAGCTATGAAATAATTCTTCTGGCTAGGTGTAAATTCACCAGAAGCATATGCACAAAGATTTTCTTCAGTTTTACCTTCACCGTCCTTTCTTTGTTCTAGTAGAACAGCTGCCCAAAAATCTAAAGAAGTGTCAGTCTGAAGAATAAGTAAACCATCACCTGGTGGCTGAAGCTTTGGCAGGTGTTGACATTCTTCTTTCAGTTGTTTAACAGCTTTTGTTGCTTCTTGTGATCATCCTTGTTTGACATGTCTTCTGATCGGCGCTGTTTTCTCTGTCAAATTTGGAATGTACTTGTGAAAATAATTTAAGACTCCCAAGAATCTCTGAATTGTCTTGGTATCCTTCAATTCATCAGGGAACTGTGTCAATTTGGTTAGCACATGTGGTTGCATTTGGATCGCACCATTGACAACATTAATTCCCAAAAAATCAATACTATCTTGGAATAAAGACATCTTTCTTTCTGACAGGACTACACCATGCTGTTGAACTTCTTTCAGGAAAATATCTAGATGCTTTAGATGAGTATGTACATCTGGACTATGAATGAGAATATCATCTATATATGTGACAATAAAATCATATTTAGCAAAACTAAAATCCATTCTTCGCTGGAAGAATGCCGGGGCGTTTTTCAAACCGAAAGGTACAACCTTCCACTGATAAAATTCGGCTGGACAAATGAAAGCGGTTTTATGCCGGTCTTCTGGTTGGATCTGAATCTGATAATACCCTGACTTCATATCAAACTTACTAAACACCTTGCTATGCTAGATTTTTTGCATAATTGTCTCAGGCCTTGGCAATGGATAATTAAAGCTCTGAGTAATGGCATTGAGGGGCTTATAATTTATCACCATCCTTGGTTTACCCCTGACTATCTCAGAGTGATTCCCTACAAGAAAAGCTGAGCAAGAATAATGTGACTCGCTTGGCTCAATAAGTTGCATTTGTAGCAGTTCTTTTATCTGCTTCTTTATCTCCTACTCATCTGATGGGGTGTAGGGAATCATCTTACCTTTGACTCCATTGTCATGCAAGGTTATGATTTCTTGCATTGGGTTCTCAGTTTCCCAAAACCGTTGTGGATTTTCTGAGCAGCTTTTAAGAAGTCTTTGATGGATATCACTTTGTTCTGTAGACTAGTTGGGATCAATGCATGCCAATTGTTTTGTTTTTGATTCTGCTCTTTTTTCATAAAATTACAGAACTTCCTGCCAATCGTCAGAATCTTTCAAAGGCTTTCTGCCTCCTATCCTTTTCTGGCTATTTTCATGTCTAGCTTCTGAATTTGCAATAAATAATCTAGGGACAGAAATAACTTTCTTTTTCAAATCGATAATCAACTTATCTTGGCTGATTGTTATTGGAAGTACAGAATTTAGAAACGGCATTCCCAACATTAGACTGGCTGAGGGATCAAAATGATGAATTACAGAAATCTTAACAATACTTCCCCCAACTTTCAAAGAAATATTGTCTACATAATGTGTTAAACTAATAGATCCTCCAATTGTTTCTGAAACCAATATATTCTTTAATGGTTTCCACAGAGATTTAAATAAAGATGGTCTAGCCAGATTATTTGATCCTCCGGTATCAACAAATGCATCTATAGAAATCCATTCATTTCTGACTTGGACTTGAACCGGGATATAAATTAGGCTATTTGTTTTGACTATCTTTTTTAATAATGTATTTTCTTCTGTTCTTTTAATCTCTGGTGGTGTCAAACTGGTTGATGTTGTTGTGCGTTTCTCAAATGGGCAAAAAGCATTTATTTCTGGTATAGGTTGCACAGGTTGCTTACCTTCTCTGACAGATAATGATACTGCATTTGCAGATTCATCATCTGAATCTTCTGATGTCTCACTTGTGACTTCATAATCAGTGTCACTCTCCTCTTCACTGTAATGATTTTCTTCTGAGAATTCATCATCTAAACATGACGGACAAAAATTCATTTTTTGTACATTTTCTTCTCCTTCCTCTGCTTCTGCATCTGCTATTTCAGTTAGAATATATACATCTGAAACATCATCTTCTGAATCTACAACTGACCAATCATCCTGAAATTCTTCTATGTCTATACATGCTTTGAGCTTACTGGATGAATTCTGGGGACACTTTCTTGCAAAATGTCCTTTTTTACAAATGAAACAACAATTGTTGTTTCTGAGTTTTGTTCTTTTCTTCAAAAATTTATATTTTCTAAAAGGCTTTCTTGGATTAGAGACTCTCTTGGGTTTGAATCTACCATACCTTTTTGTTCTCTTCTTCTTTCTGAAAGGTGTCCATGGTAGCATTATTTTACAGACATCCGAACTGGGTGTGATGTCGTGTGCTTTCTTCTGCCAACATAAGTATTTAACCTTTTCTGTAACTCTGAACAGAATATCAACCCAATAGATTTGATCTAGTCTTTTGCTTTGTACATCTAGATCTTTCATTAAGAGGTCTCCTAAATTGCCTGGTAATTTTTACAAAAATGAAATTTTTTGAGCTACATCATTTGAGAGATTAGCTTTAAATACCTTAGCCATGAAATCTTTACTAAATTGATCAAGATATTTCAGATCTTTTAATTCCATTCTGCTAAGATCAGTTATGATTTGCTTCCTCTCATCTACTGGTTCTTGCACGAACTGTATTTTTAATAACAGTTCCAATGTGGACAGTCCAGCATCCATGACAGCTCTTCTTTCTTCTTCAGATGGTCCCATCCACCAGTCATAGACTATTCCAGTCATGTGTTTTTCTGCTAGGACCATGATGGATATATTATCCAACTTTGTAGTAACCTGCATTTGATATAATGCTCCTATCCAGATTCTGATTGATTCTCCAGGATTTGAAGAATTATTTAAATCTAGAATATAGCCACTTGTGTTGGTTGCATACAGGTCTTCTTCAACTCTAGGATATTTATTTACTTCTTTCAAAATATGTGCCTTATTCTGATTATGTATAGATGGCAAAATGAAAGATGGGAATTTGGAGGTAGCCTTTTCTAATGTCATTACTTCCTTTTTGGACTCAAAAGGTTTATCTGCTTTGAATGTCCTGGAATCACTAGTTAGTCTTCCAGTGTCTTTCGAAGTACCTTCTCCTGCACTGTTTGTAGTTGTTTCTCCTTTTGCTTCTTCTTCGTCCTCCTCTAAATCCCAATAATTGGGTGCAGACATATCTATATGAAATTTTGGAACTTGTTTGACCTTTTTCTTTTGCCTTCTTCTTCTCCTTTCTTCTTTTGCTTGCTTCTCTGATTGTTGCTCCGCATATAGCAATTTTAGATTGTCATTTATCAGATCAGCTTGTTTGCCTAGATCATCTAGAACATCTTCGGCATGAGCACACCAAGTAGTTAAGTAGTTTCCTATTTGATATACTTGGTCCAAATCATTTGGATTTTGTGAAGTATGTTCTAGCAATGGGGCACAGTCAGCTCCTGTAGGTGGTTGTCTGGGCTTGGATGAAGAAGTACAAAACTTTGTTTTGGGTGGCCATTTTCCTCCTCTTACATATCTATGATTTGCATATTGGAATTCTTCTACTGGCGGGAAAGCATTTACATAAATTCTAAACATCTTATTGACAGCAAGAAACGGCTTCTCTTCTAGTATATACAGCTGATTTGCAGACAGTGGTGAGTTGGAAGAACTAGGTACCTCTGGTATAGGGATATGACGATAGAAAGATCTTCTTCCACTGACAGGGATTGGTTCTTTTTCTACTGGTAACACATGTTTCTCTGGCAAAGCTATTGGCCTGGGTATTGTGGATGAGGTAGGCATGATTTTAACACAATCATCAAAAAGATACATTCTTTTGATCAATTTGTTTGAACTATCTGCTGTCAAAGACTTATATTGAATGTACCAGTCACTGGGCAAAGCTTCTTTATCATAATGAACTCCTTCAATCTGTGCATTGCCTATTCCTACTGCAACACAATCCTTCAACACTGGCTGTTTTAGCTTAGGATGTACTGTGTTTGTTAACTG
This sequence comes from Pinus taeda, assembly GCA_000404065.3. Lineage (NCBI taxonomy): Eukaryota > Viridiplantae > Streptophyta > Pinopsida > Pinales > Pinaceae > Pinus > Pinus taeda. The sequence goes on along the minus strand of APFE030509137.1, from coordinate 4,545 downwards.
AAAAGAGGTCTGAACTATTACAGACAAATATTCACTATCATCAACCATTGATAGACCTTGCACTCCAATCAAGGCTTTCCAACAATCTTTGAGATGAGCATCTGTCAGACTGATTGCATAATCAGGATAGATTGTTCCATGTTGACATCCCGAAGAAAGGTTTCCCTATATGGTTCCTATCCGGGCATGATCATATGTATTGTGCCTTGTATCAAAAATTTCTGCTATACATGGAGTGTTTAAACCATGACGAAACAATGGGGCTAATCCTATTCTAATCCCTCCAAAGTGCAAATAGTGAAATTTCTTTTCAGCGGCCCATTTTCTGAATTTTCTAATTTCGTCTTCTGAAAACAAATTTAAGCCTATGATTTGTACAGATGGACCTTTGATTCTGACTTTCAGTTCAACTTCTTTAAAGTAGGCCTTCTTTGTTAATTTGAACATCATCGGGACTGGATAAATTTCTTTTGTATCTAATGCAGGCGGATTCCAGTTTTCAGGGTCTTCTACCTTTTCATGTTCTTCTAAATCTGTCTCAAGGGATCTATTCTCTATCTCAGACACAGATTTCTTATCGATGGTTGAGAAAGACCTCAAGAATTTGGCCATGTTGAACTGTTACAATTCTATTCCAGAGATTGATTAAAGTAGCATTTATTTACTCCGTTGGCTTATCCCTGAACTTTTGTTATGACTATCAGTTGTCATCACCCCATCTCTTTATGAGCTTCATTTTGCTAACTGTGAGACATAGTCAAGGCCATGTAACAAGAATTCTCCATTGACCTATTACCCAATACTTACAAAGCTTATCTCCCTTAACTTGGTCCTCTAGTACTCCCTTGGTTCTCTCACCTAGAACCCTTTTTGAGCACTACTTGATCCTCTTAGGCTTCTCCACTTCACTTTCACTTGATAAATTTCACTTGACCTCCTTTTCCAATTTCAACTGGAACTATTAAGGTTTTTTCCACACCTATTTTCTCTTATGAAAGATCTCACATGCTTTTCCTCAACTAGAGAAATTTTGAGGTCTAAAATGGGTCTCCTAAGGAATATTACAAAATAATAGTGGAAATAATAAAATACTATTAGATTACATCATCAAATTTTAGAGGAAAAAAATAAAAAACTACTTTTTCAACTTATCTCCCTATGGTTTTACTCAAATTTCGAGCGGGAAAACTTGTTGGATGCATAATTTAATTCCTGATCGAAGGAGTACCCATGTTGCATACTTTCGATGGACCTTGCTACACGAAAAATGAGAAATACATGAAAAGTGTTTGCAATCAATCACATTTTTCATGTATTTCTCATTTTTCATGTAGCAAGGTTCATCGAAAGTATGCAACATGGGTACTCCTTCGATCAGGAATTAAATTATGCATCCAACAAGTTTTCCCACTTGAAATTTGAGTAAAACCATAAGGAGATAAGTTGAAAGTATGAGTTGAAAAAGTTTTTATTTTTTATTTTTTAATCTTTTTATGATCTTTTCATGTTTTTACTCCAAAAATGGTGAATCATCCCCCATGGTTGACATCATCATCTTGGATCCTATTGGCTCTTATAAAGTTGATTTTGGTTGTACATTTTTGTTTTGAGGCCCATTTTAGACCTCAAAATTTCTCTATTGCATTCATTCAATACTATCAATGATTCTATCTTACAACTCTCTTAGCTATGTTGCTACTATCGATATTCTTCTTGTTTACTTCAATTTGCAAATTAAAATTCTCATCACCAGAGTTAATAAAACATCACTGAATACCTTCTAGATCTCCTCAAGATCTTATCTTCCAACAATCTTTTGCACAATGTCTTTGCCTTTTCTTCTTGCACTCATTTGTAATTTCTCTCCTCTAAATCAACTTTAGGCCTTTGCTTCCAAGCTCAACTCCATCACAATCAAGAACTTCACTTGTTCTTAGTTACAATCATCATGTGTAAACACATTCCCAAATGCTACCTATAATCAATAATTTACTTCAGAAATTTATTGAAAACACAAGATCATTTCACCTCCGTGTTCAACTCATATGAACTTGCATACTGCTAATGTAGTTTTCTTATCCTCCTCTGGCTTTACTGTTGTAGTCTTCTAATGTTCAAAGAACATAATTCTACTTTCCTCCCAAAGTAGGTTTCCTTTCCAAAGGGCTTCAATGTTTTTTTTGCACAAAACTTTATCCTATAGTCACCAATATGAATTTCAAATTAGATAATTTTAAATTTAACTCAATCAAATTTCAATCTGTAATGTTGTCAGTTATGTTTCTTTTTTCCAAGAGAGTTAAAGCTTGGATACCACTTGTGCTAGCTTCCCCTTGCTGGGTGGACTATTAATGCCACCAAACAAACTCAATTCACTATTCCTCTTGGCACATGAAGCCCTTGTTCCTGTAATGATTGACAAGAAACAACACCACAAGCTTTCCCAAGTCTACACTTCTATTCCACTCAAAATACAATCTAGGGAAAACTCTCATGACCATGTACCCATTAATACTCACAAATCATAAAACCCTTAATCATTGGAAATTACCCCAAGAGCAAGCATATTACATGATTTAACAAATATTTAAAGCGTCTTTTCTTCAACACAAAAATAATTGTCTAAAATATGCTCTATTCTGGTAGCAAGAATCATACACGTGGAACAAGAACTGAACTATAGACACATGAATACCTCAATGGAACTGCGATCTCTTTACAATACGATTTAATTGGGTTGTTGATTTAACTCCGCACTAAAATATGCTCTGCATCACACCCCATGAGACTGGTCCAATACACATGCATCGCACTTCCTTACAATGTAGATGCACATTCACATTATGATCACATTCTTCTATATATCGACATGTCAAAGCACAACCCAAACTTCGATCCCATGCATTTCCTATATGGTGTTCACATTACCATTTGATTGAAGACTTCATACCTTTCCTCTTGCAACCGATCTCCTTCATCTAATGACTCTAATGGTCTCAATTTATCTTTATGGAAAATTGTCGCTAATCCCCGATTCAACCTTTTAATTGCAATACATTTCCTTGAAATCTTGAGGTTATCTCCTTCAAAAGATTGATGTCACATCCCTCTGGAACTTTACCTCTACTACCTTACCAATATTTTAGAACTTGACAACATTCTTCTAACTCTGCAAGATCTCTCTCTTTTTATCTAGTGAAATGAAACCATCTCTCCCTTAGTCTTTAGTAAAAACTATTGTGTTCATATATCATATGTACAAGCATCGTTATTTATGAATTTGAAATTCGCTCTTTACCAAGGATCATTCACACATTAACCTTGATCTCTTGTTCTCCACTTGAAACTGGTTCCTATCTCCATTACAATAAAGATCTTCTATACCATTTTAATTTAGACATCCATATGTATAAATTTCATATACACTAGGCCACTTCTTGGATTCTAACTTGAATTCAATCTTCATCTTCAATAATGTTTCCTTACATTTCTACAAGATTATTTCACACAAAAATTCCCAATCCTCATACAAATACACAAACAATTTAAGCACTGATGATATGAATACTATTTCATTCCATTAAATTCCATACATATGCTTCTACACAGAACTTCTCGTTCTCTCTCTTCTCTCCATGCCCTGATTTTCATTCATTTGGCCTTTTTTATGTGTCCACATGCTTACATTTTTAATATGGAAGGTTAGTTCAAGAACCTACAACTGATTCTTATCTCCCTATAACTAATTACACATACTTATCTAACTCATAAGGCATTTACATAATAAATTAGGGAAAACAAATCCCTATCTTCCTAATTACTCTATCTTTCTAGAACTAATTTAATGAAATATGATTAAATCTATTAAGGGAGTCCACTTCCTTTAGTAATTTCAATACCCCCTCAGATCTTGCACAAAATAGTTGATTTTTTTTATGGGAAATGCTCTTGCATCACAATTTTAGGCAGATCTTGCACAAAATAGTTGATTTTTTGATGGGGAATGCTCTTGCATCACAATTTTAGGCAGATCTTGTTACATCATCATTTGACTTGAAAGGGTTTGATACTTTACCCCTTGCAATGCTCCAATTAATTTGATTTTAATGTCATCTTACTTAGACCAAATTCACAATCACTCATTTAAACTTGTACACAATGACAAATATCCTTAGATTCCCTTATTAATTTTCAAGCGGATCTAAGGGAAAAGACCATGAAAAATGCTATCTTTATTATAAAATCCTTCATATGATGATAATATAATGTGGTCTTCATTCCAATACCTTGAAAAAACTTCAACTAGTATTGTGACCTATGTTTACTTTTCATTAAATTAAAGCCCAAATAAACCTCACACATGTGATGACCAAAAGTAAAAATGATCACTCTTCTCCCCTTCATAGATTCAAGTTATACTCTGTATACCTCCCAAGGCATATCACTATCACTAAGCACTAACCTAGATCATTGGTTAAATGAAAGTTGATTGAAACATACTAGCACAATAAGTCTTCATGCAACAAGTTGCGATTGAGTTGAGTT
>APFE030509135.1:0-18685 GCA_000404065.3 Pinus taeda | reverse complement strand
AGTTAAGTAGGATTCATCGAAGCCCCTAAGGCTAGGCAAAATATGGAGGCATCTAGTATGCTGGAAGAGAACACGATTATTTATTTAGGAGATGGCAAGTTATCTGAGCCGAACTTGAGCCAAATGAGCAGGCTTCATCAATATGTTAAGGCATTAGGAGTGCGTTCTCCCTATTCCACGGAAGAGATTGGGCCGGAAAGGTTTGATGTGCTAAAGTGGCTCGGATACAACCTCCAACTTATGTGCACCCTTCGGGATGAACAAATCCTCTTATTAGGCCAGGTTAAAGGTGAAATCCTTGGATTCATACGACTCGAAAAGGTGCTAAATGTTTGCTTCGTTCCTCCCTACCTAAACAACTCAGAGGGGGTTGATAATTCGAGGGAGGTGACAATTGTTGACAGAATCGGTGACTCCGCATACTTAGACCGGGCAGAGGAGGAGAGCTCGTGCAGGACCAACTTGATTCGCCTCTTGGATGGACAACTTGGGCTTTATGAATGGGGAGCGAGAGGAGAACACACGTTCCTAAATGAGATCAACACACCTGTCATATTGGTGCTGACTCTAGCCAAAATACTTGCCACCCTACTGTCAGAAGAGTTCTACTCCTGACTACATGTGGTGGAGTCGAAATCCCCTCCTTTTTTCAATGTTATGCCTGTGGGTAGAATGGCCAACACACTACTAGACGCTGCAGAAAGTTGCGAGTTGAGATCTAGGCCTATTGACATTGACACTGAGTTCCCCACTTTCCATCATATTTCAGACTGCATGAGAAGGGAGCCGAGTGGTTGATAATGAATTGATAATGAAAATGAAATGGTAATGATTTGGAAGGCTATCCTTCCTGCAATGGTAATGAATTGGAAGGGTAGCCTTCCCACAGATGTAGAGGGCAACCTTGAACTGCATTACCAAAGGGGATGATTGTAAAATTCATTTTTACCATTTCGTTGTCATAGTCACATAAAACACCAGCTTTCCCTTTTTACGAAAGCCCCGATGCGTAAACAATAGGGTGTACTATGGAAAGGTTTTTAATTTAAAAAACATTGGTGTGTTACTCATATAATAAGCATCAGTGTGATTAATATAACAGTACATCTCGATGCGTAATAGACAAAGTTGCACTGTTCGAGGGTTATTTTTTAAATAAAAAGTAACAATGCACTAACTCTAGAGCACTAGTGCATATGCTACTCAATAGCACCAGAATAGTGTTAAATAAAAAAAATGTGAGTCGTAAGATTATTTTTCAGAATTTTGGTGCTATACTCCTATGAAGCCCCAAAGTCAATACCCCCTTTTGTCCCCCTTTAGGGTAACGAGAAAGAGAGAGAGAGAGAGAGAGAGAAAAGAGATACCCCCCACCCCTCAAAGAGGGAGAAGGGACCTAGGCATCTCCTCGGAGCGAGTTTAATTTTTCTGGTTTGATTTATTTATGGAGTCTCAGATGTGGTCAGGACCACTAGTGGCTGGGTTGATGAGCTTTCCCCTAGTGGCCCACTTGAAAAGTGGATCCATCTTTAGCTAGGCAAGTCGCTTCCATCTTCCCTAACCGGCCATCTTAAATTTAAGATCGACAGTCCACTTTGTGGATTGGGATCCACGCACTGGCCCCTCTGACCTACTGGCCTCTGGTATGGGCTGGTGGTAATCATGGATTGAGGCAAGCCAGTTCTATGTCCCTAACATCTTAGTCAAAACGAGCGGGTCTAATTTTAGGTTGGGACCACTCATACTGTAGGCATTGAGCTGGGTTGATGAGCAGGCCCCTCAGATCCACAATCATGTGGTTGTCTCAAAGTCAAGAGCAAGTCCGCTTCCATCAGCCCTAACCTTCCTAAAATGGGCTTTAGCGACATTCCAAAGCTTCTTAATTAGATCATTCAATAGATTTCTCATCTGGCCTCTCGATTGAAGACGAGTTAGTAGTCATTTTTGGTTGGAGACACCCCATTCAAAGGCTAGGTTCCAATCCTATCCCCAAACGACCACTTCATAGCATGGGACCTAACACTACTTGGCAAGACAGACCCTAGAGTCCCTAATCCCTCCAACCACTACTATTACTGCAACCAGAAAGCCACCAACCTTACCTACCACCCGTTAGCCTTATCCGGTGATCCAATGCACAGGAAAGATCCATAGATGTATAGCCATCAGAATCAGATTGACCAGAAAAGGCAGAGGCTAAAGTGGCGGAGGGAACCTAAATACCAACAGAAAAAGCTATGACACCTATAGTAACAAGGTAAGCATCACCGGAAAAGATAGATGTTGTAGATCCGGTTACGGGTGTATATTTAGCAATTTTTTCTAATCGAGAAGCAAAGGCATGGGTTACTGTGCCAAGTGTAGTTTCAGTTGCACGGCACAGGGTTAATGAACCATATGAAATAAGTCACGGGAAACCACGGGAATCAACCAATGAAACAAAAGCATATCCATACCCAGTTATAACTCAGTTGACCCCATTCCTGTTTTTAATTAATCCATTGGAGAGTCAAGAAATAGTAGCCCCATCACTAGAGGAATAAGTAAGGATGATAGTAGTAGGAATGGAAGTTAACCTAATAGAGGCAAGAGATACAAAACTTGTATGATAGCGCGGAGACATACCTATTCCTATTACGATTACCTATAACCTATATGGGCATAAATGGGACCATGCCAGTTTACCTTCCCCTTCCAGGCAAAGACACCATAGGCAGAGTCCCCAACGTCCTTCACGGTTCGATAGGCAGGGTTATATGCCCTTGCGCTATTACTTCGTTGATCGAACGGTGACGTATATAATATAGTCTAGTGATGTTACCAATCAATAGTTTGGTTGATGTTACCAAAGCAAATAGTCCCATCAAAGTCACCCAAACCTGACTTCTTTACTAATTCAATGAACTAACCAAACCAAGCAATCGAACGAACCATGTTGTGTGAACCAGAACCCCCAAGCAATCGAATGAACCAAGCCGTGTGAACCATGAAGCAGACAAACCCACCATCGTTAGCTCTGGGAATGAATGAATGAATAATCAAGACTGCTTCTATCATCTCGTACCACCAATCAATAGGGTCTAACCTGATCTATGGCACACGAACAAGCAGAGCAAGATCAAGGTGTAGCTATCTCAAGGAAAAAACATAGATCAAGGTGAAAGGCTTTTACCCACGTCCATAGAATAAGAACTTCCAGGTGATATCCCTTCCAGGAATAAGAATAATACATTCCTTCAAGGTGATATCCTCCCCCCCTCAATGAATAAGATAAGGAGAGGCGAATAGCTATCCAAGGAATAAGAACTTGATTCAAGGTAATATATTTCTCCCCGTGAAATGAATAAGAACTAAAAGGTCAATAAGATATAGATATCCGCTTAAATGATTAACCATGCCAAGTATGAAATACATAAAAGTAATAGAAATATATCTTCTATCGCTCACCACCTCACCCCAACGGAATGTGTTGCATTTGGATGGAGCTAAAAGTCACATGTATGATTTGATACCTTTGATTGCTCTATTGGATTGGCTTGGGAGCATTATGATATTCGATGGGAACTCTCGAATTTTTCGAAGAAAACTAGCGATTAACCAAAATTAATAAAAGAGTTTATAGTTTTATCCTTCTCGTATGGATCAATCTCGATGATCAAAAATATTAATATGCCTTACTCTCGGGCCAACATTCCCAGTCCATCGATCTGCATAAGACATGAGATTTGATTATGATCTTAAAAAGACTTTTTCCAAGGCCAAGTGATAGGGACAGACTATGAGGGATAATAATAAGTAGTAATCACTTAGTGGAATGTATGGGCCTAAAATACGGGCTTGAATCGTAGACCCTTCTTGGCTAAACATCAAAGTTCTTATATCAAAATAATTTGAATTGTTCAAGAAACCCAACATGCATTTTCTTGCATTGGGCTCTTTCATGAACTGACGGAAAGATCGATTAGTCTGCCATTATCCTCTTTCTAGTAAGATATTAATATGGCTCCGTGTACTCCAAATTGTTACCCTTCGAAAGCAATCCCAAAATTATTCAAAAGGTTTCTTTGACATAGGTCTGCCTTGCTCAGGCATAGATTGACTCAAATAGAGTCTCTTCTATCTTTCCAAAAGTAAAACATTACACTTCATTACACTAAAAGTTTTCATTAGAGCGAAGGAATCTATTTTGACGGTCCCCCGTATTATACTCATATTGCCTGGCATTGAACCAAAGTTGGGAATTGACCATAATCAATTAGATCCGTAATTCGAATCAAAGGGGGTATGAAGTGGGCCTTAGGATACTAGGATAGGACCAATCCCATCATTACATCACGGTCCAAGCGAGTCTTTCTCCGGTTTCTGAATCGCCATTTCCTCATGCTTGACACTCGTTATATAGCCTTAGCACGTGATTTAGACACCTCGTGACTAAGCTGCATTCCGTCGTTGCGCAAACACCTTCATACCTCCAAGCTATACTGCGAAAGGAATTGAACCTTAGCAATTTCACGACGTGGCAGCGCCCCTAAGGGGGAGCCAACCTAGACTGACAAAGGCAATACCTTGTAGGGCTGCTTACTGGGCTATTTTCTGTTTCTGAGTGATCCTCTAATCTCTTGGAAGATAAAGAAGAACTCTCAAAGATATTAGAGGAGAAATTGTTCCAATGAAAGAATGAATCTTGGAATGAATGAATTTCCAAAAAGAATGAAATTCAGAAAATACAACAGAGCAAGATCTAGCTACTTTTCATGTGTATTTCCAAGCGGCTTCATTCGGGATCCTCCAGTTAGGGGGAAAGTAGTGTGTACTAGCATAGGAAGTTAATATCCAACCTTTTGTTTGGTTTCAGTGCACTTAGTCATCCCGTAAGAAGCTGCTACTTGGCTAACCCACTCATTGCTACAACGCTCAATGTCGGTCATGTATCTCGTGTGGGCTTAGAGTTCACCTTTCTTTTGAGGAGATTTGACAGACGTCTTTTGGGGGGTTGATCTGCGACCTATCCTTTGAACTGGAAGATGAAAGAAAGGAAGTGGAACTATTGGTGAGCCCAATGACTACCAAAAACTAGCCTTCCTACTCCACTAACAAAGCTTTTCCTCACTCCACAAGCCCCCATAGGCTCCTAGATGCTACTCTATGCTTAGTTAGCTTTATCCTCTGGTGTACTCTTGGAGGTGCTACTATTGCCTACTACTGCTAGGAAAGAAACAAAGAAACACAGTGCATGCCCTACCACTGCTACTGCATCGATTTAAGTGCGCTATTGCTACTGCATTTATTTAAGTGCACTACTTTTGTTACTCTTTGATGCCTACTCCTTATATGGGGTTAGCTTTATCCTTAGGTCCTACTCTTTAGTCAGCTCTATATTGTTAGAAAGCACCCTACTCGTTCTATGCATGAGAAAAGCTACTGCTATTATATACTACCTATTGAACTGCATGCACTGCTTTGCGTACTATGCACTGTGTTACCTCTTGCTTTTTGTTAGCTCTATGCAGCTCTATCTTTGTAGCTCTACTACCCTATTGAAGTGAGAACAATTGTTGCTACTACCTACAACTATGCAAGTGAGAAGCCTGCCTCCACTAGGGGCTCACCTGAACAGTGGAACCTACTTAGCCTAGGCAAGTCAGCTTCCATATTCCCTAATCGCCCATCTTAAATTTAAGACTGATAGTCCACTTTGTGGATTGGGATCCATGCGCTGGCCCCTTTGACCCACTGGCCTCAAGTACTATGGGCTGGTGGAAGTCATCGAGCGAGGCAAGCCAATTTCGAGTTCCTAACTTCTTAGTCAGAACGAGCTGGTCTGATTTTAGGTTGGGACCACTCATACTGTAGGCATTGAGCTGGGTTGATGAGCAGGCCCCTCTAAGCCACGATCAAGTGGTACTGAAAGTAGAGTGCAAGTCAGCTTCCATCAGCCCTAACCTTCTTGAAATGGGCTTTAGCAACATTCCAGAGCCTCTTAATTAGGTCAGTCGATAGATTTCTCATCTAGCCTCTCGATCGATGACGAGTCAGTAGTCATTTTTGGTTGGAGACACCCCATTTGTGGGTTGGGTTCCAATCCTATCCCTAGAGGCCACATCATAGCGTGGGAACCTACTATCCCAACCTATCACCCAACTTTCCCAGAAGAGCAGAATAAGTAGTACACAAAATTAGGAGTTCTTTCTTCTAGTTATATTGTCAATTAACTACACCTAGCTAGGATTTGAAATACCTTTGAATAGGTTTCCTCCTGGAGCTTGTTGATTCCCTACAAGTAAAGCTACAAGTATAGCTAGGATTTCTTCCTCACTCAAGAGAAGGTGCTTCACTTCAAAGCGTTGAGCTACACAACGAGTGCTTTTAGTTGGGACATAGATTCCTCCTTCCCTTAGTTGGGATATAGGCACATTTCCTTCTTTCCTTAGTTGGGAAATAGGTTCTTTGTTGGCTTATGGATAGGAGCTTAGTAGGTGCCTTATTATAGGTTTTTTGTGGGTTGTCGATAAGCAACAAGATGCATAGAATAGCCTATGAGGGCTCTCTTTGACCCTTGTTGATCACTGACACCTAACACACCTATCAATCAGGTATGTAAGATAGTAGGTCTAAGGGAGAGTCATTTCATCGGTAGTTGTATTAGTAGCAGTAGCACAATACAACAGTTGTTTCGCTTTGATAGCTAAATGTAGTAGGAGTAGGTGTTTCTCTTTAATAGCTATAAAGAATAGGTGTAGGTGTATCTATCGCTTTGATAGCTGATATGGCTGTTGTATCAATTTCATAGTAGGTGTATCACTTTCATAACTACTTCGTTCCTAGCTATAGTAGTGAATATCATTGGTTCTTGGATTTCTTCACTTTATCTAGTTGTTGTTGTCTTGCATGAATGAAACGAGTAGGTGTAACTACAAGGAAGTAGTTGTTCTTCTGAGTAGTGCTTTGTATTCTCACTGCTGAGCAAGACCTAGCAAGGAGTTGTTCTGACTAAATAGTCATTGTTCCGCAGATGTTTCCTTGTTAGTTCTTTCTTCCTTAAAGTAGCTACCTCTCCTATCGGTAGGTAGTAACTACCAGTATCTGTTCTGACTTGCATAGGAGCTGCAAAAGAAACAACTATAAGAAGAAAGTGAAAAAAAGGAGAAAGTATCTTCAAAGCTAACCATCTATTTTTTTATCAAGAGCTACAAGCTACAAAGAAGAAAGAACCTCTTGAAAGGTAGCCAACCCTCTTATTAAGAGTAGCATCTAAATAGTTACGAAAGAGCTAACGAGGAGCTAGCAAAGAGCTAACTATCTATCCTATCTCAAGAATAGCATCTCATCTCACTCAATAGGGACAAGAAGAGCGAGCAAAGGGATTTTGTAGGCAGGCTTCTAACTTGCATAACTGTAGGTAGTAGTAGTAGTTGTTCTCACTTCAATAGGGTAGTAGACTACAAAGATAGAGCTACATAGAGCTAACCAAAAGCAAGAGGTAACACAGTGCACAGTAGGCAAAGCAGTGCATGCAATTCAGTAGGTAGTATATAATAGCAGTAGCTTTTCTCATGCATAGAACGAGTTGGACGCTTTCTAACAATATAGAGCTGATTAAAGAGTAGGACCTAAGGATAAAGCTAACCCCATCTAAGGAGTAGGCATCACAAGAGTAACAAAAGTAGTGCACTTAAATAAATGTAGTAGAAATAGCGCACTTAATTCGATGCAGTAGTAGTGGTAGGGCATGCATTGTGTTTCTTTGTTTATTTCCCAGCAGTAGTAGGCAATAATAGCACCTCCAAGAGTACACCTGAGGATAGAGCTAACTAAGCATAAAGTAGCATCTAAGAGCCTATGGGGGCTCGTGGAGGGAGGAAAACTTTGTTAGTGGAGTAGGAATGGCTAGTTCTCGGTAGGCGTTGGGCTCACCAATAGTTCTACTTCCTTCCTTTCATCTTCCATTTCAAAGGACATGTTGCAGATCAACCCCCCAAAAGAGGTTTGTCAAATCTCCTCGAAAGGAAGGTGAACTCTGAGCCCACACTGGATACATGACCGACACCGAGCATTGTAGCAGCGAGCGGGTTAGCCAAGCAGCAGCTTCTTACAGGATGACTAAGTGCACTGAAACCAAACTGAAGGTTGGATAGTGACTTCCTGCGCTAGTAGACGCTACTTTCCCCCTGAATAGAGGACCCCTAATGAAGCTACTTGGTAAGAAACATGAAAAAGTAGCTAAATCTTGCTCTCTCGTATTGTTTGAATTTCATTCTTTTTGGAAATTCATTCATTCCAAGCTTTATTCTTTCACTGGCTACGTCAAAAGCTTTTTGAGATCAACCAGACCACTCCATGTCTGGTGCCTTTTGAAAATGATGGGGTTCTTCCAATGAAGCCGCCAATTTATGTTATCTCTGATTGGGCCTTTATATATGATTTTCTTTCTTATGCCTCGAACCTCACATAAATAAGGGTTTTCTATAGAAAAAACAACATCTTTGATTAGGTTTTTTATATCAACTGGAACCACTTCACTTCTTGGGAAACTCACCTAATCTTTAGTTGAATATTCCAAAGGAACCTTCTCTTCTTCAACTTATCATGTGCCTACTTTAGCTATGTCAGTTAGACAGGTTGGACCAGCTGGTGTGGGATCTTCAGAATTGTGCCTTCTTTAATTGAATCAGACCAGGAGTAAGACGATATCAACTAAAAGTAAACTATCCTATGCTATGGGTTACTCAAAAATCCATCCCAACAATCCCCTCCTTCTGCCCATCCATTCAACTTATCCATCTATCCATCCAGCCATGCCATCCATGTTCTAATCAGTTTAGGATGTGTATAATCAATCCAGCGGTTCTTCCACTCTATATGCTAAAGTAAACCCTTTTTTTATTGGCTACTATCCTATCCTGCAGGAGCATGGTGAGCTATGAAAGTTTTCCCTCTTGGCTAATGGCCCATGCATCCCATCTATCCAGTCCATCTGTTCAATCCATGTTTCGTTATGGCTGTAATCAATCAATAAATCTATCCATCCAGTAGTTCCGAGGATATCAGCTTCAATTCCCAGGATCTCCCCTCCCATCCATCCCATAAACTAAAGGTTTCGATAGTTCTTACATGATCAAAGCTAAAGGTAAAGCCATCCTTCCCTCCTCGGTACCATAATCCTTTCCTTGCAGGACCATGCAACTAAAATTCCTTCCTGGGCTATTCTACCCCAACCAATCCCGTAATTCTAATCTAAGGTAATGGGTTGGGCATAATTCCATGTCTTAGGATGAAAAAGTAAATAAAGTCCAAGGGTAAGGAATGAGGTAGCTTGTCCGCATCGGGCAAGGATCCGTAAGCATGACTCGACTGATAAAGAGAGGGTGCGTAAGCATGGCTCAACTGTTAAGGAGAGGATTCCCCTGGAAAGACTAAAAGAAGAGGGATGGAGTCGCTCACTCATTCATATGTGTGAGGGTGCGTAAGCACGCTTGAATTTCAAGGAGAGGGTTTGGACACTCGACCAACCCCTCACCAAATAAGCAACACAAATGAAGGAAGTAGAATATTTTGTTGAGAATATCATAGAATGCATAGAGTATGAAAGGGAGAATAATGGAGTATAAGATTCTTATTTGATATTGATACCATAAGTAATCTATATAAGAAAAGTACAAGTCTAGTATAAGATGGGAAGCAGCACCACTCCAACAAGGGTGATCGAGGTTCCTATGCCTATGTGTTTTTGAAGGAGTAGCATGACCAGATGGAGATGGAGATGCCACGTCCTACTATTGGGTATCAGGAGTCAAAGTATAGTAAGAATTCTATCCTAGAGATGAGGCCACCACCCCTTGCCTTACCCGTGGATGGCATGCCAGTGACCTTAACAAAGTACTCCTATACCTATATGGGTGAAAACCCAACCCCTTCTTAACAAGTGTGGAATGATTTTGTCTCAAGCACAAATTCAGCTTCACATGAGTGGGAGTAGAACTCAACTATAATCTTCATGAGTGGGAGTAGAACTCAACCACAAACTCAAATTCACATGAGGGGAGTAGAACTCAACCAGCGTCACAGAGTGCAAGATTCATCCTCAACCACCAAATGGTGTCAGGGCCTCAGGCTTTTGGATTTTCTAGGGGTGAGCCATCACTCAAAAGATATATATGATCTTACGATCCTTTGGGATCCAACCTTGTAGTGGTCTGACCACCATTGGGACTTCCAAGGTGGGTTGGGTCTCATTGAGCCCCAAGGCCAATTCACAACCGTGTGAGGTAACATCAGGATGAGGTGAGGAATTTAGCATCCAAGAGGAGATGGCTAGTCAAATAAGATGTTGAGTATGGAATTTTGGCTAAGACCACATCACGAGGCTTCGTAGAGACCCGAAGTGTCCAAACGGAAATTGGCTAAGCAAACAGGAAACCGAATATGGGATACTGGCTCTGCTTATAGTTCCCTAACAGGGAATACTGGCAGACTTAGAGCTCGAGGAATGTGATACAGGTCTAAAGTCAGGCACAGTAGGAAATGAGATACAGGCATATTGGACACCTACCCAACGACATATAGATACACCTGCTCCCCTCTTGGAGGTTCGAAGCCCCACCTCTAAGGAAATCCCTACTTGTGTGCACCAGCTAGCTAAGACTCCACCAACCTAAAATTAAAAGACTCACTCGACCTAAAAAATCAAAAGACTCACTCGATCTCAAAAATGAAAAGACTCACTCGACCTAAAAAATTAAACAACTCAATCGACCTCAAAAATCAAACCATAAAAATAACTCTCACTCTGGGGAGATGCCCAGGTCCTTTCTCCCTCTTCGAGGGGTGGGGGGTATCTTTTCTCTCTCTCTTTTTTTCTCTTTACCCTAAAGGGGGACAAAAGGGGGTATTAAAAATCTAATTCATTAGAGTAGTCCGGTATGTGAAAGAAAGGGAATAAAGCAAGAAGAACTTATAGCTAGTGGTGATTATCCTGTTATTCCGTCAAAAAAGGGAGTTTAAAAATGCATTTGTTTCTTATGCAATGAATTCGATTGGTAGGTTATCTGTAGGAGAAGCCTTCTAAGCAAGCTTGGAATGATGTTGTTTCGATAGGCCCACAAAGATTGCAAAACAAATAGCTTTCCCTCAGCAAAGCAAAGGAAGCTTGTCTTCATTAAAGCCAAAGTAGAACCCCCTTAAAAGGTCTAATGCAATCAATAAAGCAATAGAGTGATTATCCGACCAAAGAAAAGCTTTATTCCTGACAATGGTAGATCCAAATTTAGAAGTATCCTGTAGGCAATGTATGCACTTCAATCCAAGAAGCAAGGAAGGGATCCAAGCTATCAGACTAGAAGAAAGTTTCTTAATTCAAGATATCCCGAGTGGATGAGGTTCAGTGGCTTAGATAGAGATAGAGCTACAAAAGCAACAAGCTTGTCATAAGAGGGTATCTTACTCAACAGAAATTATATTTGAAATTATAGAAATTAACGAGGATGAGTGAAAGTAGCCACTCACTCAAGCAAGCCAAGTGAGGGATACTCTTATAGCTAATTCGATTTATTTATGTAGTCTCGATGAGGTTGAGATAGCTAGTTGCTGGGTTGATGAGCTTTCCCCTAGGGGCCCACATAAACAGTGGAGCCTACTTAGCCTAGGCAAGTCATCTTCCATCTTCCCTAGCCGCCCATCTTAAATTTAAGATCAACAATCCACTTTGTGGATTGGGATCCACGCACTAGCCCCTTTGACCCACTGGCCTTAGGTACTATGGGCTAGTGGAAGTCGTTGAGCGAGGCAAGCCAATTCTGGGTTCCTAACTTCTTAGTCAGAACGAGCTAGTCTAATTTAGGTTGGGACCACTCATACTGTAGGTATTGAGCTCGGTTGAGTATCCATAGAGTGGAATGATTTTGTCTCAAGCACAAATTCAGCTTCACATGAGTGGGAGTAGAACTCAACTGTAAGCTTCATGAGTGGGAGTAGAAATCAACCACAAATTTAGCTTCACATGAGGGGAGTAGAACTCAACCGACTTCACAGAGTGCAAGATTCATCCTCAACCACCAAATGGTGTCAGGGCCTTAGGCTTTTGGGTTTTCCGGGGCGGAGCCATCACTCCAAAGATATATATGATATTACAATCCTTTGGGATCTAGCCTTGCAGTGATTTGACCACCATTGGGATTTCCATGGTGGGTTGGGTCTCGTTGAGCCCCAGGGTCAATTCACAACCGTGTGAGGTAACATCAGGATGAGGTGAGGAATTTAGCATCCTAGAGGAGATGGTTAGTCAAACAGGATGTTGAGTATGGCATTCTAGCTAATATCGCATCACGAGGCTTCATAGAGACCCGAAGTGTCCAAATGAAAACTGGCTAAGCAGACAGGAAACTGAATATGGGATACTGGCTCTGCTTACAGTTCCTTAATAGGAAATATTAGCAGACCTAGATCTCAAGGAATGTGATACAGGTCTAAAGCCAGGCACTCAGGGAAACGAGATGCAGGCATAGTGACCACCTACCCAACGACATACAAATACACCCACTCCCCTCTTGGAGGTTCGAAGCCCCACCTCTAGGGAAATCTCTACTTGTGTGCACCAGCTAGCTAAGACTCCACCAACCTAAAATCAAAAGATTCACTCGCCCTAAAAAATTAAAAGACTCACTCGACCTCAAAAATGAAAAGACTCACTCGACCTAAAAAATGAAAAGACTCAATCGACCTGAAAAATCAAACCATAAAAATAACTCTCACTCTAGGGAGATGCCCAAGTCCCTTCTCCCTCTTCGAGGGGTGGGGGCTATATTTTTTCTCTCTCTCTCTCTTTTTTCTCGTTACCCTAAAGGGGGGAAATATTCCAAAGCCTACGAGTGTGTCAACGTGACCGCGACTGTAGGAAAGGATAAGAGTGACAAGGGATGTAGCCAAAGGCCAACATCTACTTCACTCGCCTAGCATGAATCTCCTACCAGAGCTTCCTAAGGAAGGTAAAATGTCTATGTAAGGTTCTGCGGACTACCTTCTCCCTGAACCATTCATGCATGAGTAGAACGAGGTAGGGTGCCCCTCTAATGGCAGAACCCAAAGAGTAAAAGGAGGTTCGTGGACTACCTGTCTGTTAGCATAATACCGATTCTTCCTTCATTTCATCCCTGCCTTGTTCAACTAGCTTAGTCTAAGTCTAAGTCTCAGTAGCTAGATTATGTTCCTATAGTTGGATAAGCTTGACCATAATCTTTCTCTTTTTCTTTATTGGTAACAACATCAACTTGCACTATAGCTTGGTAGGGATGATAACCAGTAGCCTAATATCAGCACAAGCTCTGGTTTCAAGATGATAAACCCAGTCACTTTCTTTTCTTTCTTAGAAGGTTGAAACCTCACTTAGTAGGGTTAAGCATGCATAAGTAGAACTAATTATGTTGCACAAGTAACTCAGATGCAGCCACTAAATAAGTACAGGAGATATTCTCTCAAGGTGTAGGCTTAATTAATTCATTATGTAGTACAGGTTTTTTTGTAGCAGCCACCAGATGTACAAGAGCTTTTAAGAGCTGGCACCAATACTTGCGAGAGGTGGGATGAAGGCTCGGTTGTAAAAAGGCTCTGAAAGGTCTAAAGCACCAAATGAAAAGAAAGTGCGATAAGTAGCTGTGGCTAAGAGAGATAGCTTAGCGTTCAAAGGGTGGAGAAAAGCTTCTGAAAAGGGCATCATTTGCCTATGGAGGTCGGTATTTTTACTAGCGCATGAACTAGCACGAGGTGTAGGTCCAAGTGATTATATATAGATATACATCTATATAAGATATAATAACAACTAGCTTGGAATGTGTTACCATCATGAAACATATATAAACGGGATGCCTACTGAACACCAGGGAGAGGGGTAAAGAGCTAATGTGGGCTACAACTATAGCTATTAGGAGCCTTTCCTTCATGAAGAAAACAACTTTCCAAATAGAAAGGGCTTGGTCTGGCCCCTCGAAATAGATACGCTCCATGTTCCTCGTATGAGCAAGAACCAATATGAAAAAGGGGTGACGAGAGGTATTGAACTACTGTGGATACAGTGACAATATAAAAAATTTCAGGTGGGTAAGTGAGACCGGGATCATCAACTGGATTTCAACTATATGGGTAGGTAAGGAATCATTGACCGACAGGTATGACTAAGGCAATCACTAAATCGATTTGGCCCTAAGACTCGTATCAATATAATAGCGAGCCAAGTTCTTCTAAAAGAAGGAAAATGAATACGATGGCGGAAAAATAGACTGTCATTAAGACATCAACTAGTGTTGAAGAAACTAGGGCTAGCTTGGCAAGTCGTGAGCTTCGAGCCCACCCGGGTATCACCATTATCGGGAACGAGATACCAACCAGCCCCTTCGAAGAATACCGAAGCGGATTTGAGTCCTGGGTTCCTAGGTGAGCTTGCTTATTCCAACACTTTAGGCAATTCTAACAAGGCCCCTGGGCTTAAGGAATTCTTCCCTTGCTCTAGGGACGAGCTCTTAGGATTAAAGCTAGCAGCTATAACTCCAAATAAACAGGACCAACACCAAAAAAAGTAGACCCCCTTCTCACTTTCCAATTTACCAAGTCAAAAGTTAAGGATTAGATGGGATCGAATGAGTAATAAGAAGAGCCTAAAGCAGGCTCGAGTCAGGCCTAACCTGCTAAACAAGTCGATAGGGAGTAATGCTAACTTCTACAAATGGAGACTAACCAATAGCCAAGCGACTAACAGTCCCAAATCCTATTTAGACATATCGAAGATCCTTTCTCTTCTCCTTAGCTCATGGTACCACAACCTGATGTCACCCCTGGTTCTTTGGCTAGTCTTATCATTTTTTGGTTAAACCGTACCTAGAGAAATTAGGAAGATACCTGCAGTTAAAGCCCTCGCTATGGTTGTGGGTAGTTCAGTTTATATACCTCGGTTCCTCCACTTGAGTTTACTGCTGGCCGCAGATGTGCATAGGCAAGTCAACTCCTTCATAATCTAATGCTCATGTTTACTTCGAGCCTTCTGAACTACCTCTTCCGTTTCTATCGCCTTAGGTAGTTCAGGACCAAATTTCGTACCTTCCTTATGTCAAGTAAGTCATTCCTCCTCACCGGGGATTTGGGTGGGTGGGTAAATAGATGCGAGGTGAGTCGTTCCTCCTCAAGATCCCTATGAAGAAATGCACTCTTCACATCCATCTGAGGAACTTCCCAGCGTTGAGCTGCAGCAATGGCTAGCATAAGCTGGATCGAGTCCATCTTTGCAACTGGTGAAACCGTCTCATTGTAGTCAATGCCTAGTACCTCTGATAAGCCCTTTGCCACTAGTCGAGCTTTGTGCTTATTTACCAGACCATCCATTGCAAACTTTATCCGATATATCCACTTACACTGAACAAGCTTTCTTCTTGGAGGAATAGAAACTAGATTCCAAGTGTGGTTCCTAATCAGCGAACAGTACTCCTCCTGCATTATTGCATCCCACTCAGGAATACTGGTAGCCTCTTAAAAATACTGTGGATCTATAGTAGTGGAAATCTAGCAGTGGATTGGTAGAAAAGGTTCTGTAGTAGAGAGAGCCCTTGGAGCACCGTGAAACTGAGAATGTGTTCGCCTAGTGTCTGCTGGATCGCCAACCAGATCACCTGCTGCCTATAGCGTCTGATGTGCCCAAAGTGGTCTCACTGTCAGATTTGTAGCGGAATCTATAGAGTCTTCCTCTTAATCATCATCTGTATCATCATCTGAAGTGGTAGAGGAGGAATCCGTAGCAACAGAAGTCAAATCTACAGGATTTGTAGCAACAGAATCTAGACCTGTTGGATCTGCAACACTTTCATTTTCAACACGCACTATCTGAAGAAGTACTTGAAGATCCCTACTTGAATCAAACACTTCTAGTAATGATCAGTTGATTGGTCATGGGGTTTATAAGCTGATATTCCTTGACACCATTAGGATATCTTTTGAAAATGAAAGACTGGCTCTATGGTTCCAATACCTTATGTTTCTCTGCAGGAATGTGAACCCATTCTTGAGAACCAAACACTCTGAAGTGTTGCACTGTAGGTTTCCGACCGTTCCAAGCTTCAAAAGGAGTGACTCCGAATTTCTGAGTCACTCTGTTCTGGATGTAACAGGCACAATTAATAGTGTCTGCCTAGAACTTTGAAGCAAGGGATTGGAAATGCATCATTCAATTTGCCATTTCCTAAAAAGATTTGTTCTTCCATTCAACCACTTCATTCTGCTAAGGAGTGTATGGAATAGTACACTACAATTCAATGCCTTTAGAGGCACAAAACTACTCAAGTTGTTGTTCACATACTCCCTGTCTGTACGCAGAATTTTCATGGCCTTCTCGTTTATCTCCAAGTGATTTGAATTCCTGAAAATATGCCTATAATTTGGGCTGAATCAAGTAGGGTATACCTTGAATGATCATCAATGAAGGTAAGGGAATATTTGGCTCTGCTGATCAAAGGATGAGGAAATGGACCCATCAGATTGCTGTGAACAAGCTACAGAACTTCTATAGCTCTCCATGCTTTGCCTTTGTCAAACTTATCCTCCAGATGCTTGCCAAGAATGCAGCCCTGGCAGACACCATCAGAAAATCTTACATCCGGAAACCCTGTAACCATGCTCTGCTTGCTGAGTTGTTGCAAATAGTGGTAGTTGAGATGGAAAAATTGCTCATGCCACAATCTACTCACCTCATCTAAATGAGTGAGTAAAACAACAGATGGAGTCTTGGGAACAAAGTTTGAGAGCAGGTTCAATATGGACAGATGATCAGCTTTACCAACAACAACTGCAACACCATTTTTCATCTCACTAATGACCATAGAATCAGGTGTGAACTCAACTTTCCTGCCTGAACTAGAATGAGTGATCTGGTAAATAGGGAGGATATTGGTTGACAATGAAGGCACACAAATAACATTCTGAAATGTCCTGTCATCCATATCAATAGATCCTCTCCCATAGACCTCAAAAGGAGTATTATCTCCCATCAAGATAGTCGATGTAGTACAGGGCTCCAAAGATGCAAAGTCATCTCGAGATGAAGCCATGTGGTGTGAAGCACCCGAGTCAAGCACCCATGAGGAAGGATGAGATGCAATAGCTACAAGTGCTAGAGTTGGATCCTTTCCTTTCCCTTTGTTCTCCTATGCCTTGATAGACTCTTCAGTAGGTGAACTCTTTTTGACAGAATCAGGCGATGTTCTTCTTATAAAGAAGATGAGTAAGATGATCAAGCTGCTTCTTCATGCACTTGTGTTCATCATGCCCGAGCTTGTTGCAATATACACACTTGACCTTCTCAGACTTTGGCTTTTCAGATTTTGAATAAGAGGTATCATGAGAGGGAGAAGGGACTCGGGCATCTCCCCAGAGCAAGTTTGATTTATTTATGGAGTCTTGGATGAGGTTGGGACTGCCAATGGCTGGGTTGATGAGCTTCCCCCAGTGGCCCACCTTAAAAGTGGATGCATCCTTAGCTAGGCAAGGCAGCTTCCATCCTCCCTAATTTCCCATCTTAAATTTAAGGTTGACAGTCCACTTTGTGGATTGTGATCCACGCACTGGCCCCTCTAACCCACTGGCCTCTGGTATGGGCTAGTGGTAATCATGGATCGAGGCAAGCCAGTTCTGGGTCCCTAACATCTTAGTCAGAACGAGCGGGCCTGATTTTAGGTTGGGACCACTCATACTGTAGGAATTGAGTGCTCTATCCCCAACCATCATACTCAGACTCATTTTTCTCACACTCCAAACCGCTCATACTAACTTCATCTCTCTCTATACCCATCCTACCTTCTATCTAGCTATACACATCTAGAACACAGCTAGCTCCTCCCTATGGAAACATCCACTAACATCACTATATCTCTAGCGATATACCGAGCTTATTGAACCAATAAACCAAGTAGACACTCAACTAATCAAAGCATATATGACTAGCTCATTCTAATAAGCTCTATCAATCCATCCATAAAGCAAGGACGTAGACTGAAATCAATCAGTCAATCAATCAAGGAAGTAGATTTCTTTCCAACCATCATTCTAGCAGGCAGAGGAAACAACCATCTTACACAACACTCCAACCTACCTTATGAGCCCATACTACCTAATGAACCTTCTACCCATCTCAACATCCAGACCTTCTATCCCAGACATCAGAATCATACTCACACCACTTAGACCGCTTAGACTCTCTCTATCTCCATACGTCTTACTCTGCTAACTCATCAATTATAGCAGGCATACTCTGACAACTATCCATCTAGTAAGAAAGCATTCCATCCATCCCTACCATCCTTACCATCCATACCAACCATCAGAATCAGACCGCTAAGACAAACTCACCCTATCCCCATCGAACTCTATCTCCATCTAGTAGATCTATCCTACTGAACCCTTTCTCTCTCTATACATCTAGACCAATGCTCTCTAAACCTAGATACCAGCTAGTAACGTCACTACCATGAACCAAGCTTGGCAGGTGAGATGGCTTGGCAGGCTAGAGGGCTTGTAGGGAGAAGTGGAATGACATATATAATGAATGAACTGATCACATAATGACATATATAATCTATCTCATTCATGACTGGAACCATTGGAATCATTGGTCGAAATGAACCAATTAGTTCGAGATCTTGATTGCATAATGACATAT
>APFE030509132.1:796-27042 GCA_000404065.3 Pinus taeda | reverse complement strand
AGGACCTATTACATGGGCTTGTAAGAAACAGGCTGCCATTTCTCTTTCATCAGCAGAAGCAGAGTATCGTGGTGCCGTGGAAGCTAGTAAGGAAGCCTTGTGGCTTCGTCAGATCCTATCAGAATTGGGCTTTGAGCAGCAGCATCCGACTACACTTTGGTGTGATAATCAAAGTGCCATTCAGCTTTGCAAAGATCCAGTTCAGCATCAGCGCAGCAAACACATTGAACTTCACATGCACTTCATCAGAAAGCTCATTCATGACCATGTTCTTGAGGTGCAATATTGTTCAACAGATGATCAGGTTGCAGACATCTTCACAAAGGCTCTCACAGAGGCGAAGTTCACTAAACTTCGATATATGCTTGGAGTTCAGGAAGTTGTCACTAAGGGGGGATAGGCTCTAGTGCCTCCTTCCTTCTCCTATTGTGGCATATTTGTAAATCCTTCAATCCTATCCCAAGTTGTTCTTAAGGGGGGATGTTAGGATATTCCGACACATAGGAAATAGTTAAGTTCAACTTGGTCTAGTATAGAGTTAGGTATAGAGTTAGGTAAAGTGTGTTTCTTTACCGTTGTACATTTTGTAACTTACAATCCGACGGTCACGATATGTAGTGATCCGACGGTTCATTCTCTCCTTGGTATTACCGACACTTGATCCGTGGCTTGACACCCGATTGGTCCATGAATTATATTTAAAGCACATGGAGGGTCATTTGTAGGTTAACCGTGCATGAGAGAAGCTTATGTAAATTTTCATTCTTTTATTAATAAATTGCCTGTAGTAGCCACGTTGGCGCAGGCCGTGGACTGTTTCCCTCTCTGAGGGTTTTAACCACGTCAAAAATACTGGTGTATTGATTTGAGATCTGGTTGTGAGCGGTGTCCTTTTGGTGTTTTTTCTGAGGAACTTACCCTGTAAATTCCTACAACAAGTTACTTATTTTATTTTTAGACTATGATATTTAGCACATAATGACCTATGCCTAATAAACTAAAATTAGGAAGGTTTAATAACTTGCTTAGCTTTTTTTTATGGTTTTGGTGTAGCTTGTTTGTAGAGAGACTAGAGATTTGTCCACTAGGCAATAACATTCTCTTGCATCTTTGAAATCTTATTTATTAGTTCTATGTGCTTGCATTACCATCTTTTCATAAATGGTAATTGAAATAGTTATTCAAGAAAATTTCTAAACATTTCAGCCTTTCATTCAGCAAAGAATTAATGCTTTTCAATTTCTTCTAGATGCAATGCAAGAAATTGGGTTGAAGAAAGGGGACTTTAGTGAATCATGTGTGGCAAAAAAGACAAAGGAACCCCACCCAGCATTACATGGAATGTTTGGAAAGACATACATTGGGAGATTCGCAGACATCAAAGATCCATTAGAATAGGAAAATGAGCAAAAGGAAGCAGAAAATATTGTGGAAGAAGACAATAATGAAACCCTAGAGGACGAAAAATTTGGATTACGTGACATTGTTGATTAAATTTAAGTTATGCTTGAAAATAAAGTTTTGCAACGTTTTGACTTTGACATTTTATGAGAAGAATAAACACTCAATTAAGGTTGTTATGCATTCAATATTTCTAAGATGTGATTTTCACATTAATTTTTAAGTTAATCATTATTTTTTGAAAAAAAAAAAGTTATTATTATTATTTTTTTACATGAAATTCATAAAAAATAATAACAATAATAATAATAAATAAATAAATTATATTTAACCATTTTTAGTTAAAATTTTCGTATAAAAATTGTGATTTGACATGTAATTCTAACAAAAAGTTATCAAAACATGCAGTTTTTTAGTTATATTTATGTTAAAAGTGGTTATTTTTATGTCCATTGTTATAAAACATTGTTTTTCAGAAACAATTATTTCATGTGGATTGAAAAAGTAAGTAAGGATGTATAAATATGTAGAATATCGAAAATTCTAAATATCAACCTCCTAATTTAAAAATGCAAAACAATAAAAACCTCACTAAAAACAAAAAACAAAATTAAAATAAAAAACAAAAAAATGTGAAGAAAACAACCACTTCAAAAATGATCAAATTTACAAAACAATTATTTACATTTTATACATTAGAAAATTTAAAGCCAAAAAACAGGTCTTTTAAAAAAAGGGGGTGATGCAGAATACTCACTTTTTAAAATCAGCATGAAAATCACTACCATTCTAAAACGTAATATACATAAAACTATTCTTCCCATGACATTCCTTCCAAAAACTATGCTCTAAAAAAAACATGTTCGTTCTGCATCACCCCTTTTCAAAATCAGGTCACTTTTTTGCTATCTCTACGAAACGGGTAACAGTATCAATTCCCGTTCATTTTCAAAATATTTCACTCTTATAACCAAGATTTTTATTTTTTAAATTATCAAATAATTAAATCTAATATTAAAATTACCCAATTATATATTGGAACATTAATTACTTTAAAATTAATAATTAACTAAAATTAATAAATTTAAATTCATAGTATTCATATATAAAATTTGATCATTAAATAGTAAAACTAAATTACATAAGCAATTATCATCATCAAAATATATGTGTTTTTCCTTTTAATAATATAATTATTCTAGTCCATAGGGTGTAGCTCAATTAGCAATTGCTTTATTATGAAGTAATATATAAACCATGTGATTCAAAGTTCAAATCCCTGTGAGTTAGACCAACAAAAACATATATATAGTTGAGCGCATATATTTTACATTTATTTTTTAGATTGTTTTGGTAAAAAAAAAATCATTTACCAAGATTTGTAAGGTTTTATTATACATTACAATAAAAGAGTTGGTACAAATTGTTATCATTATAGTAGAAGAGTCAATTTTATATATTTTTTCAAATTTTTGTAAATACAATTCAGAAATAAACCCCATAAAAATAATTTAATCAATAATTGTAACTAATCAAAAAATATAATTATTGAATTTCAAAAAAAAAACAAAACAAAAAACAAAAACACAATTTTATTTTTTTTTAAATTCATTTAATGTAATATTTGTTTATGAACTTTATAGAACTTTAGGAAAAAAATTGCAAAACAAAAAGGTCAAAAAGCTTTGACCAAAACAAAAACAATATAACCTTGTGTTTTAGCGGGTATAATTGGAAAAATTGATTTTTTCATAGCTAATTATGCATTCAAACTTGATGGAAAACTATAAATCCCATATGATGATTCCGTTGAAACATAATCCATTTCTATATATCAATTTAGTCAATAACAACACACCAACTTGATGTTAAATGTATAAGTTTTAATACTTTCAACTGATTTAGATTTTCTTTAATACAATTTTATTTTTCCAATGATTCATTAATTTTTTTCAAATTGTTATTAATGAATTATATTTATTATTTGAAGGTTGTTTGTGACTATAGAATTACAAAGTTATCCAATGGGGAAGTTGTAGCCAGAGGAGAGGAGGATCTTCGGTTTAAAAAGATCTTCACATGCACATTTAAGAGCTTCCTAGTTTGTAAGTAATTTAAGCAAATATATTCCTTCTCATTCATTTTACAAATTTCTTGATGTCATAAACACTCAGGAATAATGGATACCTAGCCACAAAAATGGACTTTGCCTCACATAGCTCTTGTTTTAATCGGTTTAATTACTTATGCCATAACCCGTGTGTGTGTGCACGTGCACTTACGCGTGCGAGGTTTGTAGATTGGTAATGTTGAGTCTTCCTTTTTTACTCAAAGGTCTATTGGTTGGTTGATTATTCTTTTTCACGCGTTATTTTTACCACTATAATCTTTAAATATATCAAAGATTGAATTAAATTAAAATAGTAAATATTTTATCACTTTAAAGTACAATTCATAATAACGATTAACATCACTTAATTAATTACATCTATCTTAAATTTTCCGAAGTGGAGGTCCACTTATAAAATTGCAATGCACAAAGTGTATTGGTCAGAATTCTTCAATTATAAAATACTAATTATAAACCAAAAATGCAATGGAAGGAGTCTTTATCATGCTACAACTTTAAGGATGTGTTATTATGGGATAGTCATAAATAACGTGCAATCTAATGAAAGAATTTTTTAATCGTTGTGGCTAATGGATCTCCACTAACTGACATTGATTAATTGAACTGCATATAGTAAGGTTTGATGATTTTGGTGTTCGAATTAATGGATCTGCTATGCAATCCACAATTATTCCATTAAGTTCTTAATAACTTGAAATTAATGCATCTGCCATGCAATCGACAATTTTTTTGTTATATTCCAGCTTCACTGAAAAACATTGATGTTCGTTTCAAGGGTTGTAATAGGACCTATTTGATGACGCTTCCAAACAAAAATGACAAAAATAAAATAAGAATGCATCTAATATATCTTATTGAAATGATGGGAAAAAATAAATATCGAACGTCACACAAAGGGTAATTTAAACACCCCCCCCCCCCAAAAAAAAAAAAAAAAACTTTTCATAAAAAATTTACTTCACAAGCGAGAGATCCAGTCAAATTTATACTTTGCTCCTAGGGGACCATCATTTAGTAGTATATTTTGTAGGTGTTCCGGCTCATAGTTATCCTCTGACCTTTCCTTCTTTCATAATGGCCAATATGAGTGGCACTAGTACAACTACTAAATCTAGGGGTGTCTACATCTTGTCTTCCACTATTAGCGTTGGAGGACTTGTCCCTCCTCTCTCCACTATCTCTACCTCTACGCCAATTTCAGTGGTTGTTGGCTCTACCTTTGCTCCTGGCCCGAGTGGAGACACCCAACGTTCTTACATTGGTGCTTTCCCTTTTGGGGCGCCTTTGATTAGGATTCCTACAATCTCATTCGTTTTCTTGTCTATTATCCCCTCATCTATGCCCAGCATGATTTGTTTTTCGACCCCTTTACAGAGTTTTACTTTCAAATGTAGACATGTCCCTCCTTCAAACCCCACAGTTGGGAGTGGGACTTTTCCATTCCCTTAATTTTCTTCTAGTATTAATCCTTTCAAAGGATTCTCAGGTCAGAGTGGAGGAACTTTTCCATCTTCAAGTGGGTTGATGGGTGGTATCCCTTTTTCAATGTTTGGTCATCCAGGGAGTATTTTATTGCCTCTTATTGGGATGAGGACAAGTTTTATGCATTTTCAAAATGTTTAGAACCCTTACCAAGGTGTTTCCTCTTCCAATGGTCTATTTCTAGGAGGCAACCCCTCTTTGTCTCATGGGAATTACATAAGTAGAGGTTTCCAATCATTTAGCTCAGGAGATCAAGGTTTTAAGTTTAATATGGGATTTTCTATTAATAACCCCTGACAACCTTGTGCCAGTGTAAATATGGGTTGTTCTTTTCCTTTTTACAATCAACTAGGAGACTCTCCTCTTGGGGGGTGGAACCTTGTGGCTCAGATGCATTCACTGTTTCTAGCAACATTGAATTTTCTAGATCTTTCCAAGTTGGCAAACGAGTCAGTCCAATACGATCAAAATTGACTCATTGTCCCTACTAAAATTCCGCCATATATTCCAAAATTCGAAGGTAAGACTGGCGAGGGCATTGTTGATAATATCACCACTTTTCATCTTTGGTGTTCTTTGAACTCTTTAATTGACTATTCAATCAGGTTGAACATTTTCTAACGCAACCTAACTTGAATGTGACAAAGTGGTACATAGAATTAAAAGGGGGATTGTTCTCTATGTTTAACGACCTGATGACAGTGTTCCTGAACCATTTCTAATTGCTTGTCAGGTATGATGTTGGGACTAAGCTCTCGGCTAACTTCAAACAGGGTAAAGCCACTCATATCTCCAAACATATTCAAGAATGGAGGAGAAGGAAGAGGATGATTAAAACATAAATTCGTAATAAATTTTTGCTTGAACAGTTCCTTAAGTCACACCAACCACAAATTTCAAAAGATGTGTCCCTTTCAAAAGTATACATTCAAAAATAGAGTATCTATAGGGTCGAGCATTCGCACTTGATTTATTCTCAAATCTTGTGTCATTTATGATATCTTTCCTGATGCATCGAGACCAAAGATAGACCCAGATAATCTAAAACCAGGACCCCATGCCAATGGTGTGGTGGGATCGCTTAATTCAACCAAGGCTAGTTTGCTCGCAAACCAATTATAGAAAATGTCATTACATTTTCCATTTGCTAGGAAAGCTTGACTCTTTACCCCTTCCCCCTTGCGATCTTTTTTAGTTAATGCAATCCAATCTTTTGTTCCCGGAGGAGGCCAGCAATCCAAAGGGATGAAGAAAGGTAGAGGTAGTAAATGGAACGCGGAGGGGAAGGAGAATGTAGCTAAGCCTAGCATTAGCATTGGTTAGGGATAGAATGAAAAAAAGGAAAAGGTTAATTTCCCTTGCAAGCTCTGTAGGGTGATCATCTTACTCACCTATGCCATAAAATTCAAGATGCTTCGTGCTTGTTGGCACAGTAGGTTTTCTCCAGTCAACCGGTTGTGCTCACTAACCTTTTCCCCTAGGGTCAAAAACTTGTTGTTAGTATTGCTTCTAAGTTTGGACCTGTGAAAATTCTATCACTGCAGCCACTAATTTACTTTTCCTACTTATTTCATCATAAGTTATTTATGAAATTACTTCAACAAACATAAAAATAAATACTGCTGCAGATATCACATCGTAATACAGAAACAAAAATATGCACATATTGACACGGGTATTTTGGACTAATGTCCCCGGAAAAACCCAATGTGGGAAACCTGGTGCAGCAAGGGAGGATTTTATTATTCCGCAATTTTCTTGTACAACAAGGTGCCAAACTAGCTTACCCATAGATAGAAAAACTTCCAGCACTTTCCTAAACCCAACGTAGGCCCCACTGACCTCTGCTACAGCCTAAAACTCTCTACATCAGGCTGAAACCCTTTGCATCAGCCTGAAACCCTCTGCGTCAACCTACTGAGGCTTTGCGCAACCTCTCTGGGATTATGCGTCACTCTTGCAGCCTCTACGTGGATGACACAGGCCCTTCTGGCTATGCTCAGTCTCTGCTGCCTCTGCGTGGCTTCCTCTGGTTCTATGTATGCCTCTTTTGCGCTGATCTCCCGTCTCTCTGTTCCATACTTGTTGCCTCTTAACTGCGCTCCAGACCACTGGTTCAATTTCTCAACAAACCCTACTCCAGAAATTGAACTGACTGGTCTCCCTCAATGTGTTCTCCAAGTGCCCCTCAAGCCTCCTCTTATATTTTTTCTGTTGACATTTCAACGGCCGAAACTAAGTCCCTAATCAACGGCTAAGATTAAATCTAGCTTGATCCATGTCTTTTGGGCCATTCTAACACGGATTCATATTAATACACATTAATATTATATTTTCCCTAAGTTTAAACTTAGGGACTCCATTAAAAATATTAATTATTTTAATATCTCCTGATTTGTTTAGAATCTGCCCAAACCCTTTCTGGGCATTGGATATTTCATGTGCCCCAACATCTCCACCAAATTTCATGGCTAGAGCAGATCCAATGCTACCCCAAATCAACACTCCCTCTTTGCGAAGGTTGTGCTCTAGCAATACTCCTTACCGATTATTACTCTGATCATCTGGCATCGATACCTGTGATGATGCTAAGCCTCCCTGCCCAACATCCTCTGCACTGATGCATCCTGTACTACTGCCCATGGTTCTGCGACTGCCACTGGTGCATCTGTACGACAGCTCCCTCTGCATTTGTGTTGTTGCTAGTCCTTCCTCCCAGCGTTGCATCTGCACTGCACCTTCGTCTGCATCTGTGCTGTTGTTGGTCCTTTCTCCCAACACTGCATCTGCACTGCAACGCCCTCTGCATTTGTGTTGCTAACACACTACTTCTAAAAGGGGTTCTTTACCATCCCCATCTTTTCCTTGAAGTAGTCAAATTTTGATTTTCCAAGGACCTTGGTGAGGATGTCTTCCACTTGTTCCCCTGTAGGAGTGTAGCTCAATTGTACAACTCCACGTTGGACACAATCTCTGACAAAGTGACACCATATATCAATATGCTTTGACCTATCATGAAATACTAAATTCTCAGAGTTTGATGCAACTCTGATTATCACACATGATCCTGATCGCCTCCATATTTCTTTTGAATAGGTTTACCAGCAGTTTTCTAAGCCATATGGCCTCACACAAAGTTGTGCTTGCTGCCATATATTCTACCTCAGACGAGCTCAAAGCCACAGACTTCTATTTCCTACTACACCAAGAGGTTATTCTTGATCCAATGTTGAAATAGTACCTAGAGGTACTTTTCCGATCCACTGAACTTCCTGCCCAATCTGCATCAGTAAATCCACTCGACCTGATATCCTTCCCCTTCTTGTACAAGAGTCCATAATCAACTGTTCCCTATAAATATCTGAGAACGTGCTTGGTTGTTGCCCAGTGAGCCCTCTTTGGTTCCACCATGAACTCACTGAGGGTTTTGACAGCGTAGCAAATATCTGGCCTGGTATTGACTAGATACATCAGGGACCCTATGAGTTGTCGGTATAGGGTGGATCGATATCATTGTCTTCTGATGCATCAATCTTCTTCCAGTTGGTGATCATTGGCGTAGCCATAGTTCTACAGTTTCCCATCCTGAACCTTTTCAGAGTTTCTGTAGCATACCTTCCTTGCCCAAGGAAGATTTCTCCTTTCTGCTGCCAAACTTCCAACCCTAGAAAATAGTGCATTTGTCCCAGATCCTTCATATCGAATTATGTGGCTAGATTCTTCTTGCAGTCTTTAATGAGTCTGGATGATCCTGTCAAGAAGAGATCATCCACATATAATACTAAGATAAGTGGCTCGCTCTCTACGAACAGATAGTAGAGATTCGAATCCGCATCACTCTTGACAAACCCCATCTTCTGCAAGTAGCCATCTATTCGACCATACCAAGCTCTTGGTGTCTGCTTCAGCCCATACAAGGCTTTCTTTAGTGTGCATACATGAGACTTCTTCTCATGAGTTTCAAAGCCCTCTGGCTGTTCAATGTATACTTCTTCTTCTATTACCCCATTCAGAAATGTCGTCTTGACATCCATATGATGGATCTCCCATGCCATCTGGGTTGCAAGAGATATCACAGTCCTAATAGATGTATACCTGGCTACCGGGGTGAAAGTTTCATCATAGTCAATCCCTTCCTTTTAAGCATACCCCTTAGCCACAAACTTGGCCTTGTATTTTTCGATACACTCTCTGCAGCATAATTGATCTTGTATATCCATCTTGAACCTACCACAGATCTGTCTTGAGGCCTTGACACCACCTCCCAGACACGTTTACCATAATGGAGTTATACTCCTCCACCATCGCATCTAGCGAGACCCGACGCTGAGCTGCCTCTTTGAAGCTGGCAGGCTCTCCATCCTAGGCTACTAACCCCTGATACATGTATGGTTGTTTTCACTCCCTTTTACTGTTCCTTGGCTCTCCGATGAAGTTCTTTGCGTCACGCAGAATCTAAAGAAATTCCCTGCTGGTTCTTCCTCTGCCAACAGGTGCTTCTGTTTGCTCCTCTTCCTCATCCTGAGAATCTACCTGATCTAAGGAAGGATTCTTCACTTTCGTTGGTTGAAGGGCATGACCAACGAATCCTCTTTCCACTGCTCCTTGGAAGGCATTTTGCGAGATCTTCTGAAAGCTCTGTCCTCCATGAACTTTACATCTCGTCGTACTACTACCTTCTTGCTCCCTGGAAAATAGACCCTGTATGCCTTAGCGTTCTCACTATAACCTGCCAGATACCCCTTTTCTGCAGTTTGATCCAGCTTCTTTCTCTTTTCTTCGGGTATGCGACAATATGCCAAACTCCCAAATATCCTGAAATCACTGACTTTAGGTGTCTTCCCAGTGAAGACTTTCTCTGGAGTAATCTTGCCCAATGCCTAATGAGGAGTCCTGTTCTGAACGTAGACATTTGTGTTGCATGCTTCTGCCCACAGGAATTTTGGCATATCCTGATCATATAGCATAGCTTTCGTTGCTTCTACAATAGTCATGTTTTTCCTTTCTGCCACCCCATTCTGCTCCGGATTATATGGCATTGTCCACTATCTGCTGACGCCCTCCATAGCGCAATAATCAGTGAAGTCCTTATCGACATATTCTCCACCATTATCTGAGCGCAACCATTATCTGAGCGCAAGATTTTGATTTCTAACCTGTCAGATTCTCCACTAGAGCCTTGAACTCCTTGAATCGACAGAAAACCTCATCCTTGGTTTTCAAAAAATAGATCCAAGTTTTCCTAAAGTGGTCATCAATGAAGGTAAGGGAATACTCAGCACCACTGAGAGCTTTGACGGACATAGGTTTGCAGATATCTGATTGTATCAATCCTAGTACACTCTTGGCCCTGTGGTTGCTCCTAGGAAATGTCGCCTTGGCATACTTTCCTAGAGTGCATCCCCTGCATACATCATCTCGTTTCGTACTCAAATCCAAAACTCCTGTTACAGTGCTCCTGAGAATTCTCATAGCTCTGTGGTGCAAGTGACCCATCCTTTTGTGCCATAGTTCGTTCAAGTCTTTGTCCCCATGAATGCCTATTAGTGTCATTGAAGATTCAAGTTGTAATCTATACAACCGATTACTTTTGATCCCGATCTGCACTTTCTTTTTCTATCTCAAGTGTTTGACGTATACCTTTTCCTTGATGAAGTAGACTTCATAACCCTTGCCTTGTAGTTGTAACATAGAAAGTAAGTTCATCCCCAATCTTGGCACATACAGCGCATTTGTGGCACGGAATCGCTCTCTTGATTCTCCCTGAAAAACTATGGTACCCTTTCCTACTGGGGTACACTTTGCCTTGTTCCCCATGGTGATCTGAAAGTTCATCTTCTCTTCTCGATATTCTGAGAAACACTCCCTGATTCTCGTCATACGCCACGAGGCTCCACTGTCTATATATTATACTTCTGATGATGCAGCACTAGTCATGCACGCCACTTTTTCTTCCAACTTGGAAGCCAACATAGAGAAATCGAAATCTCTCTCTCTTGTGTAATCTTCTGAAAATCTGTGTGAATCCCCTAAGGTGGATGCCTCTGCATCATGGTCTTGACCCATAACTGATTTTGCCTTTCTGTCTCTGATTACTTCTTCTGATACCATGTGAAAATTCTATCACTGCAACCACTGATTTACTTTTCCTACTTATTTCATCATAAGTTATTCATGAAATTACTTCAACAAACATTAAAATAAACACTGCTGCAGATATCGCATCGTAATACAGAAACAAAAATATGCACACATTGACACAGTTATTTTTGACACAGTTAAATGTCCCCAGGAAAACCCAATGTGGAAAAAGCGGTGCAGCAAGGGAGGATTTTATTATTCAGCAATTTTCTTGTACAATAGGGTGCCAAACTGGCTTACCCACAGATAGACAAACTTCCAGCACTTCCCTAAACCCAGCGTAGGCCATACTGACCTCTGCTACAGCCTGAAACTCTCTACGTCAGCCTGAAACCCTCTGCGTCAGCCTACTGAGGCTCTACGCAGCCTCTCTGGGCTTCTACATCACTCCTGAAACGTCTGCATGGATGACGCAGGCCTTTCTGGCTTTGCACAGTGTCTGCTGCCTCTATGTGGCTTCTTCTGGTTCTGCAATTGCTTCTTCTGTGTTGATCTCTTGTCTCTCAGTTCCATTCTTGTTGCCTCCTGACTTCTCTCCAGACCACTGGTTCAATTTCTCAGCAAACCCCGCTCAAGAAATTGAACTCACTGGGCTCCCTCAGTGTGTTCTCCAAGTGCCCCTCAAGCCTCCTCCTATACTTTTTCTGTTGACATCTCAATAGCCGAGATTAAGTCCCTAATCAACGGATAAGATTAGATCTGGCTTGATCAATGTCTTTTGGGCCATTCTAACACGGATTCATATTAATACACATTAATATTTTATTTTCCCTAAATTTAAACTTAGGAACTCCATTAAAAATATTAATTATTTTAATATTTCCTAATCTTTTTGGAATCTGCCCAAACCCTTTTTGGGTATTGGAGATCTCATGTGCCCTGACCTCTCCACCAAAATTCGCGGCTAGAGCACATTTGATGCTACCGCAGATCAACAAGACCCTAACAAGTGGGAAACCAATTTAATTTTAATGAGGGGGATCATTCATCGAATATCTACATGTTTAATTCTCAAGTCGACTTATCAGCTTGAGCCTATGATTATGGAGACCCCAAGTCTTCTAAAGTTAAGCAAGTCTCTGATTCACATGAACCTCTTCACATAGAGAAACATGTGGTTGAATCTATATCTCAGATGTTGAAAGGTTCTGTAAAACACTCCACTTATAATTCCAATGTCAGGGTTGCTCTGAATTATTCCATTATGGAAGATTTAGACTAGACACCATGTGCTATGTCGATATTTAAAGTGCTTTACTCTGCAACGAAGCATATATTCACAACAATTAGAGCTATTGACTAGAAGAATTCTCGATTAACGACAATTGATACTTAAATGTCAGAGTTCAACTTTCTCACCATGTTGCCTTCTAAATTCATGTAGCATATATTAAAAAGACTATATTTTGAACAACGATCGATAAAGGGGCTTCCACATGTGTAAGGTCTCCAGAGTTGGTTTTGTTTCCAACTCTACTAACAACGTTCGATGGACATTAGCATAAGCCTCATGAGATAATTCCTGCCTCTCTGATTGGGTTAGGTTGGAAAATTATTGACATGGAAGTGGAAGTAGTCAATCAAAACTTGACTACAATATTTTATTGGGGCATAATGGGGTATACACAATGTAAGCTATTATTTTGATTTTTTTCTACATATTATACTTCCCTTGTGAAGGAAAAATCCTTACCATTGATCAAATGGCTTATAGCCATATTGACCTAAGTTCCACGTAGATTCCACCATCTCGTTGACAGAAAATTCCTATAAGCCTTCAAAGAACTTGGGGGCTGAAACATACTCATCTTGAATTGGCACTTTTGGTTTTCGTTCCCTAGTTGCATATATTAACACTACTTATGCATCTTCTATGTCAATCCCTTGCAAATTTTCTTTTCGAACCAATCATTTTAAGGACCCTTGGATTTTTCCTTCTCCTTCAACCACAATTGAAGAAGGACAATTCATAGTAATGTTTGTTGCATTGATTGTAGTCAAGATCACTTATCAAGTTATCATGAATGACATTACAAACCCTGATCCAATCCCTTCTTCGGTAGAGGATTTGCATTTTGGTATGGTATTCATTTGAGCAACTAACTCAACTTTTTCCATGGATTGTCTTAATATTGGTTTTTCATCTCATGAGTCTATCCTAAAAGCAATGACTAGTCCAAAGAAATCGTGGGATAATTTGCATCATTGTTCATTTTTCTCCCGGGGTTGCACAGGGTTAAATCAAGTTTATCTGGTTCAACTTCATCATCGAGTGCTCACCAACCCTTGAACCCTTTGGCTATCTCTGATATTTTTGCCAAAGGAACATGGAAAACATTTTCAATACCATGCAAGTGAACATTTCTCATGATGTCGACATGTAGAAAATGTCTTTATAGGGGCATATTGTTATGTGGATGGCGTTAAGGTCTATATTGATCTTTTTAAAGAGTTTCATGACGTTTTTTCCTAGTCGTACAAGGAAATGTCAAGTATTGATCTCAACATCATTCCACAATAGATCAAGAATTATGAAAATGCAAAACCTATTCCCCTGAAGCTGCAACTAGTAAATCCTAAGAAGGCAGTTACTTTTAACATTGAGGTAGAAAAATTACTTGAAACTAGCTTCAATTACCCTATTCCTTTTATTGAATGGGTTTCAAATCATGTTCTCGTTGATAAAAAACAAAAAATGATTTGGTTATGCATGGATTTTCGAGATCTTACCAAGGCTTTGTCCAAAAGATAACTTCCCCACACCTTTTATTGACCAAATCATCAATGGATATGCAATGAGTGAAATTATTTCCTTTTTAGATGGATTTTTTTTGCTACAACCAAATAGAAATCCATCCAAAAGGCCCAGCGTAAGACAATATTATATGCGCATGGGGAACTTTTGCATTTCAAAAAATGCCTTTTGGATTAAAAAATGTTAGGGCTACCTACCACAAGGCTATGTTATACAACTTCCTTCACATGAAACACATTACAAAATCTGACTTGGATGATCATCATCCAAGTCAACTATGTCATACACCTTCCATGACATTAAACACATTACAGACGTCGACTTGGATAATGATCACCCAAGTCACCTTCAAAAGATTTTTTAGCGATGTCATTTTTATAATATTAGGTTGAATCTACACAAACATTTTGTTGTGACTTTTGGTTGATTGTTGGGATTTGTAGTTTCGAACAAGGGATTGTGATTGTGATCGATTTTCTAAAGGTTGAGGCAATATTTCAATTGCTTCCCCTAGGTATTCATCAACTTCAAAGTCTTCAAAAAAAAACCTAACTTTTCAAGGAGATTCATCATAAATAACCCTGAAATTACTAAAGGATTTATGTATTGGTTGAAAAATAAAATCTAACTTTTCAAGGAGATTCATCGTAAATAACCCTAAAATTACTGAAGGATTTATGTATTTGTTGAAAAATAAAATCCCATTCACATGGGATGGATGAGTGTGCACAATCACTTTTCGATGCTTTGAAAAAAGCATTGAACTCAGATCCATTACTCAATCCACCTTATTACGGCAAGGATTTCCTTTTGTATTTTGCAGCGACAGAATCTACCATTGGTATGGTTCTAGTTTATGAAGATGATTTACTCATAAAACATGTCATCTATTACCTCAATCATGCTTTGGGAAATCCTGAACTTTAATAGTCTCATTTCTAGAAGTTAGCACTAGCCGTTGTCCACGTTATTCAAAGTCTCATGTCTAGAAGTTAGCACTAGCCGTTGTTCACGTTATTCAAAGACTTTGACATTATAGTATTCTCAAAGGCTTTCACATTATATTATTCTTAATAAAACCATTATGATTGCCAACATTAATTCATTTCAATATGCCCTCACTAGGCGAGCGAGCAATTGGGGGCAAGTTCAATAAATGGACAATTGTTTTGCAAGAATTTGATCATGACTTTAAGTTACCCAAGTCAATAAAATCCTTGATTTTTGCAAAATTGATCTTGAAGCTACCTGAAGAATGATAAAATTAATGACGAGGATTCGTTTCCAAACGAACACCTTTTTCTCATATTGCAAGATCCTTGGTATGGGGATATTTTAATATATCTCCATACTTCGAATTTCCCTCCATCAATCTCACTTGAAGAAGATGGGCAAAGTGTTCAAAATCTTACTAAGAATTATTTAATCATCATTCTCACTTGAAGATTAGCGAAGTGTTCAAAATCTTGCTAAGAATTATTTAATCGTAGACAATACTTTGTATCGTCATGAGATTGATTCAATACCATGTCATTGTTTGACTTATGTGGAGAATGAAAAAGTGTTAAATGATTTTCATGGTAGAGCCTGTGGTGACTTGTAACGAGAATGGAAAATTCATGGTGGAGCTTGCGGTTTTTATCGTCATGAGATTGATTCAATACTATGTTATTGTTTGGCTTATGAGGAGGATGAAAAAGAGTTAAAAAAATTTCATGGTGGACCAGGGTATTTGTAGTCTTCGATTTTTAAAGATTGTGTTGAAGTGGTTGATAATCACATGAAAAATGATGGCACGCTCATCAGGGTAACTCTAGTATTCGATTTTTAAAAATTGTGTTGAAGTGGGTTGATAAATGCCATCTTTGTCAACCTTTCACATGAAAAATGATGGCTCGCTCATCAGGGTATTCTAGTCTTCGATTTTTAAAGATCGTGTTGAAGTGGTTGATAAATGCCATCTTTGTCAACCTTTCACCAGAAAAATGCGCTCTCATCCTGCTCATATTTTTCAGGATCCATTTACCAAGCTTGCCACCCCTAACGATAAGAATTAAGTTTTTTTTCAGTAAGAACGATAAGAATTAAGTTACTTGTGCTTAGTTTTTTATTCTTGAACACTAACTAATATCGAAATATTTATCTTCAGACTATAAAACGAACCAATGGATAATGTTATTTTTATTCCAGTTTACAAAGCTTTCACATCAGAACCTTAACATATCATTAACACATTTTTAA
Organism: Pinus taeda; assembly: GCA_000404065.3. Lineage (NCBI taxonomy): Eukaryota > Viridiplantae > Streptophyta > Pinopsida > Pinales > Pinaceae > Pinus > Pinus taeda. The sequence continues at coordinate 10,891 of APFE030509132.1, read as the reverse complement.
TTTTATATAACGTCTTTGATGTTTTTCTTCCTCCCTGTTTACTGAGTTTTCGCCTCAAAACCTAACATCTGTGGATAACAATATCCAGAACCATTAATCTCGTTAATTTTTACATAAACCAGCATAATGTTCGATCTGTCATAACAAGGGCTTAACTTCAACAAGAATCATAAGCTTCATAAAATGGATGCACCATTTGTACCTTTTTATAGGGAATTAGGATCCTTGATTCTCCATGAAATCCACATCCTTGATTATTTTTTATTCCTATCTTATAATGTTATTGTTTTTCAAATTTTTTTTGTGTTTACCTGTAGAGCTTCTAGAGCTGGGAACTCCATACTTTCCGTATATGGAACGGGTATCCTTGTTTTTGCAGGGTTAAGACCTCCAGACCTTTTATTTGTGGATAAATATCCTTGGAATCCTAGGTTCTTTTAAGTAGAAACAAACAGAATGTTCAGACTGTCCTAACAAAGTCTTAACTCAAAGCATATGGTTTTATAAAATCAATCAAGGATTCGTGCACAAATATTCATATCAACGAATTCCTGCCCGTCAAGAATCAATATACATGCTTGCATTTGTATTTTCCACACAAGATCTCAAGAAGAACTTATCATGGGTATATTCAACAAATAATGAAGCCCAAGAACATTCTCATTACAATAAAATCAACTTATCATGGGTATATTCAACAAATAATGAAGCCCAAGAACATTCTCATTACAATAAAATCAACTTATCATGGGTATATTCAACAAATAATGAAGCCCAAGAACATTCTCATTACAATAAAATCAACTTATCATGGGTATATTCAACAAATAATGAAGCCCAAGATATCTGTTGCAATTCATACAAAATATCTTCTAACACTGTACGAGGGAACATCTGGCCTTGAGGCCGCCCCCTCGTATTCTTCAGAAAGTTATGCTCTCCCTGTTCTTGGCCAGACAGACTACCAACAAAGCAAAAATGACTACTAACAACAGCATAGAAGAAAGATAGAAACAACACAAAGATATGTTCAACCAACGGTTACTTAGTACACCACCAATCAGTGGAATGACCAATGATGCAACATTTGACACTACACTTTTAAGTAGATCAAGATGCAACAAAAGGAAAAGACTATAATGAAAATTCATATCTTTTGTCAAATGCCACAACCTCAAAGTGGAACAGCTCAGTATCCTCTAAAGATACTTCGAAATTGACCCTGCTAGTTTCTCTATTTAGAAATAAGTTATTTTTATGGTTCTCAATGATCCAAATCTTTGCAATTGCCTCAAACTCGAACACCAATGTAAACCATTTCTTAGATCACATAACTCTTCAAACAGTTTTTTAACTCAGCAACGTGGATCAGTCTCAATACTTGCTTATTAGCAAATTCTGGAGCAGCAAAAGATCATTGGAAGAGAAGTTCAGAGACATGGGAAAGTAACTTTCCATTAATTCCATGTCTTCGATATTGTAAAGCATCTGCATATAATACAATCTACATGTGAAAATCATAATCAAATCATTAAAGCTAATAAAATATTATCGTATATGGGTTCAAAATCTCAAAACAAAAAACAAAAAAAGTACTACATATTTATGTGAAATAGATCTGCCTTTTTGAGTAAATTTCAGTTCTGGAATGTACCTGAATAGATGAGAAAAGAACAGAGAATCATAGCCAAATCCACCTACTCATGATTATAAACTCAAGTATCTCAGCTCCTTCAAGTATCTCGGCTCCTTCAAGTATTTCAACTCCTTCAATTTGACATGTTGAATGGAAAATAGGATACAGTCCTTTAACTCATTTCTTTCATTTTTGGTAACCGATTTTCATATCCCTGATCTCTAGTGACAAGTGATCTTTTTACTAAAACATCAAACGTTCAAATATGAACAGATGTCTAGAAAATATGAACAGATATCTAGAAATGGATCTTTGAAAAATGAACAGATGTCCAGAAATGGATCTTTGAAAAATGAACAGATGTCCAGAAATGGATCTTTCATTATGTAAAGACAGTGAGCTACGGGCTAACATTCTATTTGTCTTTCTCTTCCATCACTATGCGAAAAGCTTTTTGCTTGTCTTCTTCATAACATATGAACACTGTTGGCATAGTGAAAAGTTTTGGGACTCCTCCACATATCATCACTATCTTCTTCAATTTGGATTGAATGCATTTGTTCATTTGTCTCAGCTGTTTCATTGTACATTTCAGCGTTGAAAAAATCCATTGTTTCTCTACGGAGAAGGCATCTCATCACAAAGGCTTCTGTTTCTATTATACACTCTATATGCACGTCTTTATCTCGTGCAGTGATGAGTAACCTCATTTCTTTTACCTTCTTTATATCTTTAGGGAGAAGCTGTTCAAGTGGATCTCTGTGCAAAACATGGTCAATATAAATTAAACTGCGACAATAAAGCCACACACAGGGAAAAAGCTATCAATATAAATTTTAAATAAATTGAACAGCTACAATAAAGCCCACATACAGGGAAAAAACCTGTCCATATAAATTTAAATAAATTGAACGGTGACAATAAAGCCCACATACAGGGAAAAAAGCTATCAATATAAATTTAAATAAATTGAACTGCAATAATAAAGCCCACACATACAGGGGAAAAGGTATCAATATAAATTTAAATACGATAAGAAAGGGGAAAAAAAGATTTGAAGTGGATCTACATTAATTTAATATGATAAAGAGGCCTAAACGTCAGAATTGATAAGAGAAATGGGAAAAGAGATGTTTCGCCAGTACATAACATAAAACAGAAAATATTATGAAATGGAAAACCATACGAATAAAAAGATTCATTTCAATTTATTTATTTTAAGTTTTATAAAACCTTGAAAAAAATGTGTACATTTCTTAATAGATATACAAGTAGATCTGGAAATTTTAGTATTTTAACATTTTTATCTGAAGAGATATACGAAGAAGATATTAAGATTTTAATATCTTTTAATAATTATGTAGAGTGGGTAATAAGAGAAGTTTTTACATAAATTTAATAGGATAAAGAAGTCTAAACGTCCGAATTTATAAGAGAAATGGGAAAAGAGAGGATAAAGAGGCCTAAACGTCAGAATTTATAAGAGAAATGGGAAAAGAGATGTTTTAACCGTAGATAACCTAAAACAGAAAATATTATAAAATGGAAAATTATATGAATAAAAAGATTCATTTTAATTTTTTTTAAAAGCTTTATAAAAGATGGAAAAATGTGTATATTTCTTAATAGATATACAAGCAGATCTGGAATTTTGAGTATTTTAACATTTTTATCTAAAGAGATATACTAAGAAGATATTAAGATTTTAATATCTTTTAATAATTATGTAAAATGGATATAAAACTTTTAATGTTTTTAAAAAATTTAATAGGTGGGAAATGAGATAAGGTTAGAAAGGTAAATGTCCTCTGAGAATAGACATTCAAATTCATTACCATGTGCCTTGAGACTTCTCAACCTTAAAATAGCAAGGCTATGACAAGTTATATATATCTAGCTTATAACTGATAAGTCCATTTTAAAATAGTAAGGCTATGACAAGTTATTGATATATCTAGCTTATAACTGATAAGTCCATTTTAAAATAGCAAGGCTATGACAAGTTATTGATATATCTAGCTTATAACTGATAAGTCCATTAAATCAGCCTATACAGGCTATAGGCTTAATTATAATTATAAAGACAGTCCATTGAATTAAAGTGACAACCCATAAAATTGAGGAGTGTTCGCGATCATTCTATATATTATAAATTCCCAACCTAAATCACTCCAATGTATTATCAATTTCCAATATGATAATACTCACTCTGTTTCAAATTTTACTGGTTAATCTAAAAATGAAATCTTATGCAGAAGAAATGTACTTTTAAAATTATGCTGAGAAAATATAGCGCAAATTTTCATGAACGGAAATTATAATTAATAAAAAAGAAACGTATATATATTTTAGCCTGTGTTTTTCTACCCTACTCCGTATATCTCACTTCAATAGATTTTCTACCCTTTGTATCATATCAGGGTTTAGATTAAGTGCTTTTTATATCCTTTCTCCATATAGATCTTCTAGCCTGTGTTTTTTATCCCTCTCCCGGGCTAAGATATACCTTTTAGATTAAAATGATTGAAGTAGGGTTAAGATGATCCCTGACTGTAAAACTATTAAAGTACTCACCTAATAAATTTGGAAGAAACAAATCTCCAGGGCTATGATATATCTTCTAGATTAAAATGATTGAAATAAGGTTAAGATGATCTCTGATAGTAAAACTGTAGAAGTACTCACCTAATAAATTTGGAAGAATCAATTTGAGAGCAGGATATGATAGAGGCTTCACTATCAACTCTGCTGCTTTTATTATTATATCTTCTATCCCTTCCCTCAGCACGGACACTGTTTGAACGCTGAAAGAGGAGGGCATCCCTTGAACCCGATCATCATCTGCAACATCACTGTTATTAGCAGCAGCATCTGAAGATTCAGAACAGCCGCCTTGCGATATCATAGTTGGAACGCCAGTAGAGGAGGTGAGGAGAAAATGAAGGGTTTCGGGAATAATGCGGCGCTAGATCGGCTGAGGAGGAAGTAGAGGAGGTGAGGAGAAAATGAAGGGTTTGGCGGATAATGCGGCGCTAGAACGACTTCTTGGATTTCAACTGCGGGAGAAGAAGCGTTGGTATTACCAGCAGCTTTAGCAGAGGCAGATAAAAAGAAGACGGGGCATCTAAACAATATTACCAGTAGCTAGCAGTGGCAGAAAAAGAAGAGGGGGCATCTAAACAAAATTACCAGTAACTTTTAGCAGTGGCAGAAAAAGAAGACGGGGCATCTAAACGATCATTTGGAGCAGACCAAAGACGGGTATTGTCCTTCGGAAAAAAAAGAAACTCCAGCTGCTGCTTTTCTTTTCCATGCCGCATCACAGAAAACCTGCAACCTCTCACTGAGTGGTGGCATAAATGAAATTTGAAAACTTGCGAACCTCAATGGGGTACTGCGAATACTCAATACAGCCATTCACACCATCCCAATTCATCCACTATATGTTGAAGATGAGCAGTAACCCACGCCCATGATATTCTCACAGCACAATCGAAAGATCTTATAGGTTAGGTCAAAACCTAAAACAGTAACGCTGAACCCTGAACCCTGCCCCACTTCGTTGTTAAATCAAGAGTGTCCCACTATTTAAGATTCTTAATGTCCCATCAACATAGCTGTATAGCACTCTCTCCACTTTAGAATCTTTGGAAGTCCCATCAACACAGCTGTACCCTAATCAGTTACCAATTCAATAATGTTAAATCGCATCGGTATCTTACTCCACTCACATTAACACACCTTCCTAGTCTAACGATGCCACAATTTTAACGATGCCACAATTTTAACCCGAAAACAATGAAAACGCTAACGATGCCACGATTTTAACCCGAAAACAATGAAAACGCTGCACAATTTTGTGAAGATTGGGTAATTATAATTTCTCGGGTAAAATAGTGAAAATTCCGGCAGAATTCTTTGGAAATATGGGTTATAGCGGTGAACCGTCAAGATTTTGAATGCCCCAGGGTTTTTGATGGTGTTGAAGTCATTTATTGGTTTTCTCTAACTAGTTTATGCACAATTTTGTGAAGATTTGGTAGCCACACTTTCTCGAGTAAAATAGTGAAAATTTTGGTAGAATTTTTTGGAAATATGGGTTACAGGGGTCAAGCGTCAAGATTTTGAATGTCCTAGGGTTCTCGATGGTGTTGAGGTCATTTATTTGTTTTTTCTAACTAGTTTATGTTTTGAAGCATTTGGTTGGAATTCAACAAAATAATAATGATTGGTATTTGGCAACACACTTTTTTGAGTTGTCTCTAGTGCGATTTTTTCGACTTTCCCGTGGAAAAATTTGAGGTGAAATTTTGGTTCATATTATTTACCCTTGTTTTTTGTTGTATATATGGGTTCAAGCTTGTAATTTCAATAAATTCCTACCCGATTTTAGAGAAATTAGAGTGGAAAAACCCACCGGAAAAGCTTCCAAAAAGTGGTACTAAAACAACTTTCAACTTTTTTGTTGGAATTTGTTTTTTTGTTATTTAAAAATTATTTTTGAATGTATAAGTGGATTTAGTGTTATGAAAAGAATTTGGGATACCTAAATTTGTAAAGTTCACATATTAAACTTGTAATTTCAATAAATTCTTATTTCATCTTGGACAAATTTGACCAAAAAATGCCCAAAAAACTTCTAATACAAATTATTTTTTATTTTAGATGTAAAATGTGACTTAAAATAAAATAATAAGTTAAACTAAAATAAAATTTAAAATATTTATTTTTTAATTAATTAATATGAAAAAAAATATTATTGAAATCAACTTCAACATAATGTAATTAGATTATTTAATTATAATATTAAACTTTCGTGATTGGGGTGAATTATAATGTGGCAAAAGGAATTAGTAGGGGTGCTCGCCACCCCACTCCCTCTTGATGCATTTAATGTTGGGGGAGGGGAGGGGTAGGAAAGGGGGGGTCAAATGCATGTGACATTTCAACTCGCACAAGCTACCAAACTAGTTCATTTATTGGCTCCTAGGTGTAATGGTTTAGCGTGTGGTTTTCCATTTAAAGAGTCCAAGACAAACATACCCATCACAGGTGGGAGTAAACTTCTCTTGGCTTGCTTGGCAACTTCGACAACAAAGTAGGGAAAGTTGGCCATATGGGATGACATTTATTTATTTCCGAGCAAGGTCTCATTGGTTTGTAGAGCGATTGCGGCAGGGCTTCTGGATGACCCATAGCGAATTTCATTGTAGGAGCGTAAGGCTTTTGTATAGGAGTTAGGTTTAGCAGAAGTGTAGAATTTTGGTTGATGGTGTGGTGATAGTCCCACAAAGGGTGCATGTGCGAGGTCCTCAGTGTGTTGCAAGGGTTTTCACCACTACACCTACTCAGCATACCCAGGTTTGGGCCTTGTCAAGCCTGGCATGTTGGTGCTTTTGTATCGGGGTAATTTTTGTGATTTAGGTTCTTGTTGTTCTATGCTTTTATGTTATTGGTGTCGTTTCTACTCGAAGCTTCATTTGGTTTTCCTATGGTCTATGCTCTGTTGGGGTGTGTTGTTTCTATTATGCGGCTTGTCCCAGCATTGAAGTATCAACTCGATGTTTATTCTTATCATTGTCCTTGTATATTGTTATCCCATCGTTTCTGCCTTGTTGTATATTGTGGTTGTCTGGGTGCCAACTAGATATTTGGACCTTTGTTGGGGTTGGTATTTGTGGTGTCTAGTGCACCTATTGAGTTTTTAAGGAAGAGACATCTACTCAATGTATTGTTGTGGTCCCCTTCAGGTGTCGGGGACAAAGTCTATCAGGTTTTGTAGGAACTTATTGACAGCAGGAGCAAGGCTTGTTCCTAGGATCTTTTACCTTTCTCAGCCATGCACAGACTATGAATGAGATGTGGGTGAGGGTCGGCAGGGAGGGGTGGTCGTGTCCAGCACAATCAGTTGTGTGTGCAATCTCAAGCTCAATATGCAGCAGTTGGATACCATGCAGTGACCTCTCCTAGTACTAGAGAGGAAATTCACCAATTGGAGACTCATGTGGCTCAAGGCCACAAAGCTTATTCTGTCACAAAGCACATTGCAAAGGTTTCTAATTAGTTACATGATCTTGGTCACAGCTAGGGATGAAGGAACCAATACATGCACTTTGTCACCCTTCACTGACAACTGAAGACTTTGCTCAGTCGCATCCTAGAGGAAAAGAGAGAAGACATGAATGACATAATATCATTCTTAAATGGTATTCAAAGGATTAAGCATCATCAACGATACTACCTAGAGAGATCAAATGCCCACATAGCACATTTGGAGAGTCATCTCCAATATGATCCAAAGCCCTTTGGCCTTGCAAGAACAAGTACTTAGAACCCAGCTCATGTGACTTCATCTAACTCTTAAGCTCATCTCCTATCTTATGTTCTTATTCTAGTAGATGGTTTGTGGTAGGTTGTTGTTATGATCAGTTGTAGTTTTCATTGTTGTTGTTATGTCTATTTTGGTTTTGGCCAAGATATTCAACTCCCCTTGTGATGGATTGAGGCCAAATTCCTGATTTTGTGGGTTTATTGTCTATCATGACATATCAGGGATGTAATTTGCATTTTGAAGGTAATGCAAAATCAACTTACAAAGAAATTATAATATTAAACCGAAAAGTTTTTAGTAGATATAGTTATCTGCTTTCAAACTTTATTAATTGGAATTAAAAAACAAAAATCTGAAATTTTAATGATCAGCTTTATTATTAGGAAAAGGGGAAAAAATGAATTTTCCAATTTTAAGGAAGGATTTAATTTTATTTTTTCATTAAAGAAGAGAAAGTTTTTTATTAAATAAAGTAAATATTTATGATTAATCTCCATCTACACCAGCCTATATTCATGTTAACTCAAGATCTACCTAGCATTGAGAGGGATCAAATCTCTTTTCATTCTAAAAGAAGTTTGCACCTCAAGAGTTTTAATCCCTCTCGACGCTTGGTAGATCCAAAGTTAAAATGGATCTAGTTTGCTTTATTTATAATTATAATTATATCATTTTATTTTATTTTTATTTTTCTTTATTTTTATGTATTTTCATAGAGTCAAAATGCTTTTTTTCTGTAAGCTTGACACAACTTTTTTATTCATTCATTTTCATCAAAAGAAGGTTACAACCAAAGTCAAGATGTTTATTGGCCTCAACTTGCCCATTGGGAAACCATGCCTATTGGCCACCGAACGACATTATATGTCATCCAAAAACAAAAACAAAAAAAAAGTTTGTCTAACAGTTGTTTGTAGGACTGAATGTCTGGAAACTAGCTACATCCTAAATATCAAAGAAACCTACTCGACATATACATCATATAAAATTAAACAAAAAAAGTGCAACCATAAACAAGAAAACTACTAATCATTAGAGGGACTCCACAAGAGTTGGGTCCTTTGCACTTGAACCCAGTAATTCAGACTGAGGAAGACACGAAATGTGTTTTTCAATGTAGCTGAGACAAACATTCTGTTGCTGAATTTGAAATTGAATGAGTTGAAATTCTTTCTAAATTTATTCAAATCTTGGATCATATTTGACAGAGCCTTCTGGAGAGGTCATCAGAGCCTTGGCCACAATACTTTTCATCATCCAGTATAGGTGAACAATTTTCTTATATTGGGTGGTGCGGCCTCTGGAATGTCCCGTGTCTAGAACTAAGTCACGCCAGTCTTCCACCTGAACTTCAACTTCTTCCCATTGATTCAATTCAACTTCCTAATTAGAAATCAATTGCCAAACTTCAGACAAGGTACCTGTTTCATAAGCTTGGGCTGCATCTCAGATAGTCTAAGTAGTTGATTTACAGCCACATCTTCGCAGTTGACGGTCTGAGGATGGGTTATTCCCTCCTCGCTTCCCCGATTTCCTTCCCCAACCGCGGAACCTCTGCCCGAAGAACTGGCATCGGGGTTTGGGCGAACCATAGAGATTGTCCACCAAACAACAGAGACACCAAAAGCCTTAAGACTCATAGAACAAACCACTGACTCTGGCCAATCTGTCCACTTGGATTTGGGGAATTTGGGTTGTGTTATATTCTTTCCACATAGTTAACAGGGGATTTGAGGGGTACCCGTAACCCCACTTTATGGGGTCCGGGGCAGCGCCCCCTGAAAATTTTGGTTTTGGACCCTATGTTAGGTTGGGCGGACCCACCTATGGTTTTGTGCATGATTTTCGCACATGTTTTTTGGATGCGATGGTTTTCAGTCCATGGTTTTAACCACGATGGTTTTCGGTCCATGGTATTGGATGCTTCGGCATGTATAAATATGTATTGTAACATTGAAAGGAACATAATGGAAAAATCAAGCTGGTAGTCTCGGTTTTGAGATCTAGTGGGAAATCTCTGTGTATATGTGTTTTATGTGTTATGCTCTCGCATTTTTTTTTCCTGTGATTTAGAATTCGTATGCAGGTAATTTTTGTACAGGGTTAAAACCTACATTTGGTATCAGAG